>JANCMA020425044.1:0-11034 GCA_024336925.2 Zoanthus solanderi
AAAAGGTTGCCTTCAGCAACCAAACCACCTCCAATTTTAATATAACCTGCTCCTCAGAAACATTTTGAGAAGGCTGAGTTTATGTAGGGTTCATTCACACCTTATGTTTCAGTGTCATATATTTTGTTTGAGGATTGCAATACTTTCCGGCTTTAGTTTCGCTAGTTGTCGATAAACCATTAGCATTATTCAAAACTTCTTGTATTAATCTAAAATATTAGTTTCACTTACTTTGAGTCAATATCAACAGTTCCCATTTCGTTGTTCTTTGTATATAACCCATCCCAAGTGATTTTTTCCCTCACTCGGTTTTCTGCAATTTCTATTTTAAATTGTGAATAAAATTGGCCTTAGTGCCAGGCCCCCACTTTATCGCTTTTGAACTTTTCAAGAGTGAGAGCCTAGCACTACTGGTACGTGCCGCCATCTTGAATATGACGGCTAACTTCGTGAACAAACTTTGCTTGGGATGAATTATCTGCAAAGAATGATTAAAGACAAGCAGTTCATATGCATAAGGTAAGAGAATAATTATAATTTAATAGCTTTTAGCAGTGGAGATTCCCTTTAAAGCATTCGACCATGTTAGTTTTTAAAGAGTAAAACAATTTTATAAAGGTGTTCTGAAAAAAAAGACATATACCTAGCAAAAACTAAACACCGTTGAAAAGAAAAGGAAAACAACGGTGTAAAACTTCAAAACAAGTTCTACAGCTGTGTTCCTTAGAAACACAGAAGCAGTTTTTAATCATCTGTATAATAGCTATAGGAAAACTTTGCGTTCTGAAGCCCCGTCTACACGAGCAATTTTTATTTGAAACTAAAAGATTGGAGACTGGGATCTATGGATGACATAAAAGAATTGCCAATTTTATGTGTTGTCTCGTATACACGGATAATTTTCTGTATGTGACAACTTTTATTTGCCACATAAAAACTAGCACGCCAGTTTTTCAGCAATATAATTGCCATACAAAAATTGGTCAATTTTGTTCATCTACACGAGCAAATAAAAATTGTCACATAAGAATTGCTCGTGTAGACGGGGCTTAAAGACAACTGTGTTTAAGGGAATCGGCTTTGATTTATTTGAAACAGAAATTTGGCATCGCAAACGCTTATAGGACTTTACACAGAATTCAGCTGACAACATGTACACTTCATAATTTTCAGTAAAAAGTCAACATATCTGCGATCACCGGGGGTCTGCTATTATTGTGGGGAAAATTGAAGTGCGAAAAATCGTAGTCCTGTATGAAAATAACGAAAGATATACAAGGGTCAAGTTGAATATTTCAGTTTTCAATGACGATAGCTAAATATGAGACAATAACTAAGTCTAACATTATATTCACCGACCAATCACAGTAAGATTGTTGGCAATTTGTTAACTTTTCTAACCAAAGGCACGACACACAGAAAACCTTGCGTAAAATACAGCACGTGTGCGACACGCATATACTTAAATTTATACACTATTTTTTTATAAGAATCCATTTTATAAGAATCATGAGGCTTAGTTATCGGAAATTTTAAGAATTTTTTTAAAAATCATACTGAGGTTCGATTTCTCGACCACTCGACCACTCTGGTTTCACTGCTCCAACATAATCAGAACGTATTTTGAAACTATTATTTTAGAAATATTTAAGAATTATATAAGGCTTAAAATGTCAAAATGTTAAGAATCGTAAGGGTCGGGAAAAAAAAAGTACGATTCTTATAAAAAAAAGTGTGTACTTGCCGTGTCTATTTTCTAAGTGTGGATTAAAAAAGAACAATGCAACAAGTTAATAAAACTCCGCATGGTGGATAAGTTGATAAAACAGCTGCCAAAACAAACATTAACAAGGATTCCTCACGTCATCATTTTAGACTGTTAAATTGGCAACAACGACATCGTTGGTTTAGATAAAAAATACATGAGATTACAATTAGATCATTCATTACTAAATGCATTTTTAGATTATTTTAACATAGCTCATAGTTTTCCCCAGGTCTAAAATCAAGATATGAAATTAAAAGAGCTCTTTCCAACAGTAAGACAAATTTCAATTCAATCGTTTATATTCTTCCATAATCTGTGGAAACATTATTGTATTTGAATCTTGTTCAGCTAGTCTGAGCTAATTTTTAGACCTTGACTGCAACATTTTCAATCTTATTTAATTTTGTCAAGCAAAGGAATTTTTTTTTTCTTTTTCTGCCTTTATTAAAGGTAAACACTCAAATTCACGCCAAAAAAATTTCCGCTTTTCCATCTAACCCATGCCATGGTGAATAACAAACGTTTAGTGTGTTTTAAACGGTGAGTTTGGCGATATATATGTAGGCATATTATATATATTTATTACATAGATATGAGTGTTTTACCGAAAAATAGACAACTCGTACGTATTTTCCATACGAAACTACATCTGGGATACGAGTGAGATATTTTCCATATCTAAAGATATCGCTGATGTCATTCCTTTGTTTTTCGTCCATTTTTTTTTTCGAAACACTCATATCTATGTAATAAAAAGAAAATTACAAGTTGGCTTGAAGATATGAAGTTCATCTTCTCGTGGAAAAAAAAAATCACTCGTCCGCTGCGCGCACTTGTGAAATAATTTTTCCACTCGAAGATAAACTTCATATCTTCGTGCCCCCGTGTAATATCCTCTATATATATCATGCATATACAAAATACACCCTTTTTTTTTTTAATAAGAACAACTTTATAACAACAATGAGGCTCAGGCTGGCCGAAAATTGAGAACAATTTAAGAACAAGCTCAGGCTGAGGTTGAAAAAATGTGAATTAAAATGTTTCTAGTTGAAACTTTACTGAATCTTGTAATTTACGTTCGCAATGTGCAATAAAATTATAGAATCATCGTTTCCATTTATCATATTCATTATTGTTCCAAATGGTCAGTAATCTTAGATAAATGTACAGAGGTATCCTCAAAATACAGACGATCAGCATTGTTTTTTTTTTCTTGTCTTGTTGTTTTAATTTCTCATCATTTCAAACCGCTCACAGAAATAAGTATATAATAAATTAAGAACAAATTGAGGCTGAAGCAGCCAAAAAGTTAAGAACAATGAGCCTCCGCAAAATTTACTGGTTCTCATAAAAAAAAAGCGTGCATGTAATTCGAACTTTGGCACCTTTAAAAGCTTTTTGCACGTTAAATCTAGACTTACTTTTAAGAAACGATTAAGTAAAACAAACAAACAAACTACAAATAAGAAAAAAAATAGAATAAGAAATTAATGATACAATATGTATCTATTATTTTTTTAACATCAAGTCTCAGTACTAGAGCATTTCAATGGTAAAACTAAAAGATGTTTAAACATTCTAGCGAATTCGATCAGTGAAAAAATTATGAAGTAAATTATTTAACATAACAAGATTAAGATGATAAAGCGATACTTAAATTTGATAACTGAACTGTAATTTTTCGACTTTATGGACCGGTGTAACAAATTTGCTCTACCTTCGGTATTTATATTCAGCCTGTTTCACTAGCTTATTGTGTTTTTGAATACTAAGACAAGGAACATGATACATAAAGCACTTAAAAGAGAAAGGAAATTCTTTATTGTCGACGGATCTATCAATTTCGCAACCATTAGTCCACACTTTGTTACGAAATACGAAAATAAGAATTTTCAAAACTCAAATTTCTAAAAACACTTTGTGCAAACTTTTTACTTTTATTTTCATTACAAAAGAGAACGCTTTATAATACCAATTTTTCAACAATTAAATGTGCCGGGTTTCACGCTTTCATTGCAAAAGTCTTTCTCAACAACAGTCGAGTATTTCTAGAAAGTTTCTTTTTCAATAGCAACACAAACAGAAGGACAGTCATGTATTTGTTCAGTTTCATATATATAGCTGTGAGTGTTGCTACATTGAATCATATCAGTTAGATCTGTTTTGTTGTTTTGTTGTTTTTTTCACGATAAATGGGGCATTGAAGACATATAGCATGCAAACACTAGTCATCGCTTGTTGTAAATTTAGACATACTTCTTTTATGAACAAATAAAATTGAAAAAAATATATTATTTTTAACTCACCTTTCAAAGTTAAAAGTCCTTCATATATGAAAGTCTGGAACTACAAAAGAAAGAAGTCAGTTTACTTTAGAACGAACGACCGAACCAAGAAGATTTCCCTAAACAAAATAACTAGATGTTTTCAAATGTTACTCTCACGAGGTCCGGTCTTTTGGAATTAATTTGCGCACACCTGTTCGTTTTTAGCATATCTCGAAGCATGTATCCACAGTAAAAAGTTCGGCCTCCGTTGGTGAAAATCCTATTTCAAACTGAACCAAACAACCAGAAGCCAATTTACCATAGCCGGAAGTTTTTAATTTTGCCTGATGTTTGGTTAAAGCACAAGTAAACAAGTTGTCTTCCTTCATCATAAAATCCATTATCTCTTCATTAAAGTCCTTCCGTGATTATATTTTCGGAGATTACGGTTACACAATTTTTTAATGGTTTGTGAAATGCCAAAATTAATCATCTCTCTTTTTGCCGCGAATATAGTATTTTTCAATTGAAAACTTTATTTCCGCCATTTCCTGCAAATTTTGAGATCTTGAAATATTTCGTTACTCCAGATCAACAGGCTTTTTTCCTACGATGGGCGTATTCAAAAAACACTATTCTATGTAAATATGCAGTACTTGACATAGGCAAACTAAGCTACACGCTTTTTTTTAAATATAAGTACAAACTTTATATAAGAACATCCATGTTGAGATTAGCCCAAAAATTAAGAACAAGCTAAGAACAAATACCAGGCTGAAATTTTCAACAGACAAATTTAAGAATTTTATCTAATTTTTTCACTCGGATTAAGATGTACATGTATAAGTTCATAATAACATTTCTAACCGCTTTTTTCATTTTTAAAAGCAGCCGAAAATGGTAACAAAGACTTGAATGCTCCTACGTGTTACGTAATGTACGATACTATATGATAAAACTTTTGTTTTGCAACAGTATTATGGTATAACTACTCCGTTGCGACAAATTTAGTGCAGTTTGAAAATATCAAGAAATAAGAACAATTTAAGAACAATTTGAAACTGAAATCGCCAAAAAGTTAAGAACAGACCAGCCTTAGCCAAAAGTTACTGGTTCTTATAAAAGAAAAAGCGCGTAATCGACTAATTATAAATCGCGGTTTTTTTTACAACACAACTCATGCGCACAGTTCGTTAGTTGTTTAATTACTAAATGCTATCTATTTTTCCTTTAACAGCCACCGCCTCTGTTAGCCTAGTTGGTAAGCGGCGGAGCCAGGCTACGGGAAGGCTAGCGGGTTCGAGTCCCGGCCGGAGCATCACTCAGGGTCTTATAAAGTAATTGAGAAGAAAGGTGTTGCCTTTGCTTTAACATCTGCCTGAAATGGTTAAACCTTCGCGTCTTCTCGAACAAGGACGCTAAACTGTAGGTCAGTCTCTCGATATTCTATCGGGGGACTTAAAAGAACCTACGCGTTTGTGTTTTGCCCACTGTCTACTTCATCGTGCGCATTTACTAATTTAGCTATATATATATAGTATCAAATATTAATGTGAGTGGCTGTTGCAGACTAGATTTATGATACTGAGCCCGTTGTACTTGCCTGTAAATTGCCTTTTCGGGGAGATGTCATTAAAATCTTGTTTTTTTTGTTTTTTTTTTTAATTTTGTAAAACTTATAATAAAGGATGCAACTTGCTACGAATATGCCCAAGGCTCAGTTTATGTTATGCCGGAACATATTTCGGATTTTGAAACTCGAACATACAAAGCAAATCAACGCACCATAATTTGAATGATCTTTGCCGGGATTGCGTGTTAAAAACAAGTTTCAATAAAAGCATTAAATAAGTTCTAGCCGTTTAAGCAGTAAACAAGTCCAGTCGTTATGCAAGAAAGTAAAGTAAACACTTACTACTTTTTATTATAGTTTTGGCTTGAAACTAAATCCCGGAAATACTGAAATCGTACCACGACATTGGAAATTTCTCGTCATCATAAGGGAAAATACCCGCACACAATAACTTGGCTTTGCTATAAGTCTAACTACGATACTTTTAAAAAGAAGCTGAAAAAAATTGTCACCTTTTCATATTTTATTTAAATACATTATTGTATTGGAATATTAAAGATAGACAAGCTTCACATTAATGAAAACTGTTTGACATTGTGTTTTGATATCATATACTTTATTTCAGTTTACTTTAGGTACAGAAAGTGTTTTGCTATATATATTTTCAGCAGCATTTTAACTATGTCTGTTCAGATATTTGCACGAAATTTTTTGAATGATGAAAAAGTATGCAGGAATTCCTATTTGGCAGTTTTCCCTTGAATGGGATTTTTTTTTTCTGGATGGGGAATTGTCACCCCTTCCATCTTTCGCCGTAATTTCTAATGTTTCGCTTCTTATTCCATTACAATTGAGCTCGCTGATTGGTTAATACAATTTTAAAGGCATTATTATTGTGCACCTTTCGTTCACTGGCCTAAATCCAAGCGTGCAATTGGTCAAACTTGATCACGTGATTTTCGTTATCTTCTCAACCGTGGGTTTACACAGTTACTCACACAGGCTCTGTTACAATGTCTTACAACGGCGTTGCGTGACAAGTTGTTGAGAATATTTTACAGTGTAACAGGCCTTGTCTCTCAACTTTTCGTTTCACGTTGTGTTGCTCGAAGTAGAACATCTGTTGTGTCTGGCATATCTCTCAAATAGTGGCCATACATGTTCTTCTACTTCCAATTCCTTAACTTCTCCTAATACAAAGCCTTCTTGAATTCCCCGCTTTCTACACTTTGTTCGTACTCAATGACATCAGTGGCTTTGACGCCTCTAAGTTGATCCTCTACCGAATTCTTTACATGGAATCCCACTGCATGTTTTCTTCACTCCTAACACATCCCTCGCTGCTAATTAATCCGCGCCCACCTTTCGCCCGTGCGAGGGATACAACCTGTCAACATCACTCTTGGGATGAAATGCTCCATACATGGTCAGGGTCTTTCAAATTAAATATATTAATTCGGGCATATACAGTTGTACAATAAAAATTAAAACGAGAAGCCATTCCATTTTCTGATGTTAGAGTTTAAAATTTCGGCTGTTATCCGACGGCCATTTTTAGATTACGAAGATGGCCGTCGGATGAGGGCCGAAACATTAAATTCTAAGATCAGAAAACGGAATGGCTTTTCGTTTTAAATTTAAATTAATCTTTCTAGTCTTTCTGTTTAGACTTTTCAATTCATTATCTGTCCATCTGATGATACGAGCTCCATATCTTATGACTGCTACAGATCACGTGTTAATTGCTTGGATCTTATTCTTGCCGTTTAATTTTGACCTCAGCACTATCCTCAGCCTCCTCTTACACTCCTTCTGACACTGAATCTTCATCTCCCCTTCGTTTAGTACACTGTCTACTTCAAGAATCCATTCATAACATGCCTTTACCTCTTGCAGGGCCAAAGTCAGTGGTATCAAACACAGTACAAACAAAATCGGTGACAGACTGTCTCCCTGAACGATTTCTCTTCTTACGTCTACATCTCCTAATGACTGCTCACAGGAAGTCAGCTCTAACTTCCAGTTAGCCATACTGCTAATAAGGGACGTTCTAACATTCTCTGCAACACCAAGCAACTCCAAGCACTCATAAACCCAGATATGGGGCACCATATAATAGGCTTTCTTGTAGTCAATCCACGCCATAGCTAGATTTGTGTGACGGTTTTTACAATCTTTTAGCACAGCCTTATCTATTCATAACTGATCTTTCTTTCCCCTACTTCCCTTTCGGCATCCCTTCTGCTCCTCAGGCAAGATATTTTTCCTCTCGAAGTATGCATATAATTCGTCAGCAATTATCCCTGTCATAACTTTCCACATCAAAGGTAAGCAAGAAGTGAGCCGATAATTATCAACCGCGTTACCTATTGATGGATCCTTCAAACACAAGACTGCTCTTTCATAGGTCATCCACACAGGCAATGCGTTTCCGTCATCGAGGACACCATTAAGGACACCATTAAGCTGGCGTGATATTCGTTCAAGCATTGTATCGAGCTTCTTGTCCAAAAACCCTCCACTCCATTTCTGCCTGGTGTTTTCCAGTTAAGGATCTTGTTGCACTGTCTATCATGTTGTTATTTTTTGGTATTTCTTATCACGAGAGGACCAAGATCTTCTGCAGCTGAGTTTTGTTCTTCTTTATTCAACTTCCAACAATGTTTCAGTACAAGCTTCTATATTCAAATGTTAGTCCTTATCTATCTGGATCTTTTTCTCATCTCTCGATGGAAAATGAGTTTTCCTTTTTATATTCTACTAATTGATACAGAATCATACGCAACTCTTGACAAAGATTGGCTTTACGTCAAATCCATATTTGGGAGATACCAAGTCCAAACACGCCCAATTCTGTCCGCGCAAAACGCAGTAAAATTTCTTCTACTAAGATGTTTGTTTTTTGCAAATCATTTTTCAAATCTATATGAAAAACATGAAAGTTTTATACGAAAGCGTGCGATAACTAAACTGTTCTCCCGCGCTTTCTGCAGCCGAAACTTGGTGACGAGTGGTTTCCAGAAAGAGGAGTAACAAGAACAAATGCTAGCACATTCCCATTACATAATCTTAGTTGAGCCACAAAAGGACGCTAACTTAGGACCGCCCCTAGAAGTTCAAGGTTGTTTACTCAGAATTTAACCTTACCTGGGCCCATGTTTGGAAAGGATCTCTTACATTAGTTAAGCATTGTTTCTTAGACAACTGGTCAAAATATTACTTTAGCAGTTCTACAGTTTACACGAAAAGAATGGTTTTATACGAAAGTTTACTCTAAGGAAATAAGACCATGACCTTGTGTCATGACCTATCCGAGTTTAAGTATTTTCGTGTGACCTTTTAGTTCACAAAAATTACCAAAGCATTTTCGTACGTTTTACACTTAGTAAATCTTATAACTAGGTATTTATATCATCAATTAGACCCTTTCTCTTTGCGTAAACAACTTAATTGATATGAGGTTTATTTGTATAATACTGTGATAAATTTATTCAATCATTTTCCTTTAATTAAATGAATACTAGCAAGGACCGCGCGGGTTTTCATCTTAAGAGTCGGTATTTGTTTCACTACACTATCCACCATCGCCTTCGTTATAATCAATCTACTGTGCCCTCTGGCATTCACAGTCTCTCTCGCTTGTTTTAACCATGCGGCATCTTGTCTGTGACCTTTCTCTACACTCAACATCACACCGCTTAGCTCTCTAGATAGACTTTTCTGGTTCATTGTAAACAATCGATTTTGTCTGTATTGAGCCGTTCGTTGTTCGTACCTCTTGATGTTTCCTCTTTTGGCTAGAAGCCTTTGCTTTAGTTCTTCCATTACCGTTATCAAACCTTTCCTTTTTATATGACACTTATTATTCAACTCTCAAAATTGGCCTCTCTTCTTCAGCCCTCCTCGCTTGTCTCTTTCTAAGATGTTAATATTCCACGTTAAAACTCTGTTGTCACCTTCTATCCTCCTTTTTCACCAAGGCTCGGTTCTTTTGCGTTGGACAGATGATCTCTTCAATCCCAAGGTGTGCGAAACCCTGACACCAGCAGCTCTAGATCTCAGGAGTGCATTAGTTTCGGTATTATTATTATTATTAGTAGTAGTAATAATAATAATAATATTATCATTACCATTGTTATTATTATTATTATTATTGTTGTTATTGCTATTGCTATTGCTATTGCTATTGTTGTTGTTGTTATTGTTATTGTTATTGTTATTGTTATTGTTATTGTTATTGTTGTTATTGTTATTGTTATTATTATTATTAAGAGTGAATGTTTTGACTCATCCAGTAGAATAAGATTAACCAAAAAAAAAAAAAGAAAAAACTCTCTAACTGGTATCTCTAACTGCTTCAAACCTTGGAACACCCTGAGACAAAACCTCGTAAGGGTTAAGGACAGGGTACCCAAAGAGAAACGAGCTAATGTTGTGTATGGGTTGAGGTGTCAGGAATGCTATGTTGGGGAGACCAAGCAGGCTCTGGGCGCCAAGATGAACCAGCATAGAAGCTAGCTCAGACGTCAGCGGTGTATACCCATCTGAAATCCGCTGGTCATGCCTTCAGCTTGGAGGATGTAGTGGTCCTTGACAGGGAGGAGCAGTGGTACAGGTGGGGAGTTAAAGAGGCCATTTGGGAGAGGGTTGACAACCCCTCTCCCAATAAGAAGGGGGGAGGGGGCTCAGACACGCATTGTCGTACACGTGGGCCTGGGCAGTGAAGATGATTGACAACCGCCTGTCACGTGACACACCCCCAATCACGTCAGTTGCCTGTGAATACTGTGCCATACGGTCGCACCGTTACGGTGTTTGATTGATTTTCATCTAGATTTCCAGTAAAAATGTTTTTTTTTTTGGTTTATTATTATTATTATTATGATGATGATGATGATGATGATGATGATGATGATGATGCACTAAAAACATCTGGATGCTTATAAAGCTAAAATGGCACTATAGGGAGCTACGCGAAACCTAAAAGCCATTGGGGAATTCCCCAAATAACTTAAGAAAAACCTATTAAAACATAGACTAAAAGAGCTTATAACGTAAACAATAATAGAAATCAAATAAAGCACTTAATAAAAACTAATGTTCTACAGTCTTATTGTTCACGATAGCGACGCTCAGGACATCACTTTAAGTGAAGCGCAATGTTCAATGTACTAGAGAGAAGCCTTCTGTATCTTAAGTAGCACCTCCTTGCTCCTGGAGCCTGCATTATTATTATTTCAATCTAACTCAGATTCCAATCTGGCAACGTCTATATGATATCGGACTACAACCAGTAGTCTAAGATATCACATGTTCATCACTTTACGTATAATCCTTGATATTCCCAGAAGACATGCCTTTTGTAGTAACTCTATTTGGCATTGTATATCAATTTCCTTTATCCATAAGTCAATCTTGTTAGT
>JANCMA020425147.1:0-11033 GCA_024336925.2 Zoanthus solanderi
GAATAAAATTACTAGGGGACCAAATCCGCGGGGGGAGACCATATCCGCTAGCAGATTTGGTCCGCCTGGGGGACCAATTCCGCTAGCGGATATGGGCCAAGGAGGACCTAATCCGCTAGCGGATTTGGTCCGGGGGGACCATATCCGCGGGGGACCAAATCCGCTGGGACACCGGAGACTACATAAAACTCCTGATCATGTCAAGTTTTGTTCTCTTTTTGAAAAATGTTAGTGTAAATGAGTTTGTGAGATACGGAAACAGCAAGGAAAAATAAGAAACAAACCCATTAGAGAGTTTACTTAACAATAACAAAGTAAAAATTAATTTTATAAAAACTGACATCATTCAAAAAGCGTGCAAAGAACGCAACACTAACCCTGCAAACAAAGCCGTCCGGAATCTTTATTTATTTAATGTTTATAACCTTTTGAGGACCATGCGAAAATCTGCTTCGCTCCTGTGCAATTTTTGTTTTTCCCTCACAAAACCGGACAAAATGATCGTGAAACAGTTCACTTTGCTGAATCCTTCCTGCAACATTCCTGTGCATTGCATTCTGCTTTGTTTACACGGGAGAGCCCCTACACCCCAAATATAGAGAATTTTTATAAGTTTCGGTCCAGGCTTGCATTCTGCCAAAAACCATTCATGTTCTAGATTTACCCGTAGGTAGAAGTTACACAATTGCAGAATGCAGCTGGCGAGACCAGGTACATCTGCTATTTCGGTCCCTTGTCCATGAACTGCTGGCTGATCCAACTGACCGCACCAAAGTTTTGATTTTGTCAAATGACAGTGCCAATAAACAGTTCTTCGAAATTGGCAAGGTTTAAGCCTTCTTAGCCCTTCATGATGAGCTCAGGCACCAGCAAATGACCAAAATCAGCCACAAAACAGCATGATATTAATTTTTTTGTGTTTTCATAGTTTAAGCTGTTCTTCAGAAAATTAGTTGAAGAATGGCGATCACTCTCACTAAAGCATATTTTATGTGACATCCATCGTCCTTTTCTAACATTCCCAGACGTCCAGGTTTCTTTTGGCAGAAATAACATGATTTTAAGTTACTCTACTTAATTCTATCCTTCAACCCAGGAGACCCCTCTCCTGTTTCTTCTTTAGATTATAATACTAAAATCACAACAAAACAAAATATATTTTCTTAATCTACAACCAAGTAAAAACTTCATCAATTTACTGTTTTTTTTCTTGATAAATTCTTTTCGGTTGTGTGATTGGCACAGCTATTAATAAATTATATTAACTGCTCTCTAGCCAACAGGCTCTGTTGCACTTTGACCTCTCTGCAAGTTTGCATCTAAACAAGTTTAGAAAGCTAATGTGTAATGGGTTATATTGTATCATCCAGGGCGAGTTACCAATGATTCTCATTAACTTAAAACAACAGAAAACAATTCTAAAGCTATGGCTCCATGTGTTACTATATAGGTTTGTTGAAGGATTTGGCTTAGTTGTAATTATGCATGATGAAAACGAGTTCTTGCTTACCTTCACTTGACACAGGAAGTAAAAAGTAAAGTGGAAGTCCAACTAGCATCATTGATCCTCCCCCTACTATGAAAGGTACTTTAAAGCCACCATACTAAAACAAAACAAAAACGCCATAGGAATATTATTTTAACTGTTAGCAAAGCTGTGCAGAAGCCCGCAGTACTGTCTGTTTACTTATAATTACAACCCTAGGCTTCCAAGTTTGAATCCCAGCCAGGGCATTATGGGATGCAATTTAGCAAAATCGTTTCTCTAACTTGGTCGAGATGGCTCAACTCTAAAAATTTTCTTCTTCTAATCAGGGTTAACCACAGAATTGTTAAATGCTCATTGAAATACTTAAGTGTGTTCAACATTCACCTGCTTATAGTAAATCTACAGAAACCTTACTTATGCATGCACTTGCTTTGGTCAAATCAGATCAGGCTTGCTACTTGGTCAGATCAGACTTGCTATCTTGGTCTGCTTGCTACTGGTAAAATGTAATCCAGTACTTACTAACTGCTGTATTAGGGCTGGTGAGGCTCTTCAGTTGTGGAAGATAGCCCACCTACGATAAGGAAACCCTGATCAAAAACCTCCACTGCCTTGTGGGAAACCTAGCATTGGACAGTCTTTGGGAGTAAACCCTGAGGAAAAATCAGCCCTGCCGTCCAAGTAAGTGGTGGTGCGAGGGATTTTTTTTTCTTTACTGGATAACCTTATGAGTCAGGAAATAGAAGAAAGGTCCTCAGTTCCCAGCAGCCTTTAAATGGGCAAAGGAAGCTAAGAATCCCTGGATCTCCGAGGAAAATTCTTTAAGTCTTTTCAGAATAGGGTAGGCCTGAAGAAAAACAAAGGAGTTTCTCAAGAAACTATCAGATAACATTCATGATGTCCCTCAGGAGGATCTTTTGATGGTGGTAGGTAATAATGAACTGCCATATTGGATCAACAATTGATGGTTTTGAGGATGTGATGGAATGTTTCAATTTTGGAGTGAGAAACCATGAATGAGAAAAAATGCAGAGACTGTGTCAAGAGCATAACCTGAGAGTTACGAACTCATATTATCAAAAGAAGTGGGACCATCTCATCATAATCATACAAGAGTGGAGGTTTGAAAGTCAGATTAATTATGTTGTCTATAATACATGGCAAACTGAGAATGAAGAACTGGAAGGTGATACTGGAAGAGACGTGAGAGAGAGAGCGATAGAATAGAAGGAGCAAATGTTGATCATGCTGGTTTGTCAAATGCATTGTTGAATTTTGCAAGAGAAGTCTGTGGAGATACAACAGGGAGGACACAGAGAAATAGAGAAACATGGTGGTGGAATGAGGAGTATAGCAAGCAGTTAGGGAAAATAAGTATACTTAGCATTTAAGAGGTGGCAAAGGCATTGAACCGAGGAAGAGCATGATCAGTACAAAGAGAAAAATAGCGAGGCAAAAAGAGTTGTACCAATTGCTAAGGACAGAGCCTGAAAATACAGGAATGAATCTCTTCAGACAAACGAAGGAAGACTAATGATGTTCAAGATAGCAAAGCAGATGAGAAAAGAGAGGAAGAATATTGTAGGATCGAAATTAATGCCAGGGATGAGAATGGAACTCTTAAAGTAAGAGAAGATGTAATCATGGTCCAACCAAAAAACAAGAAACTTACTGTATAAAGAACTCCCCCTAATATTGGTCCAACCAAAAATCCAAGGCCAGTAAACACTTCTAGAATACCCTGCAAAACAAAATTAAAAGAATCTAGCTATAAATTAAAGCGATAAAAGATAAAAGTTGTGAAAAATTCCACAACTGGTTGGAAGAACAGAAAAATAGTAAATTATAACATGTAAAATTTTATTAAAAGTACAGTACAGTATATCTGTTGTTCTTTGAGTTCCCTTACATGTACTGAAAATGACTGATTAAGAAAATCTACTGTAGGTGTAGTCCACTGAGAGAAATTTTGCCACAGACAGCAAGTTAAGTTCTTGTATAGCAGTCGTCATTATTCACACATTCAACCATAAAGGACCTGGGTTCTAATTGAAAGGGTTTTGCACTGGGGCTGAGATTTGTTTAAATCTAAATTTAACAGCATCTACAGTAACTGGAGAAATCTCATGCATGCTATGATCCTTTTCATTTAACTGATAAAATAAACAAAAAAATAAAATCTAGGCAGAAGGAAAATGGGGTCAGCCAGGAAGAACTAACAAAAAACAAAATGCATCATTGACAGTCTCATGTACCTAAATGCCAGTCTCAACATGTCCAAGGGCAGGTACAAATTTGAGTGGGTGAGATATTTGACAGCACCTCTTCTCTTCCCATGCAGTTACTGTATGCAAAAAGCTAAATTTTTTACAAGCCAAGTGGTCCATGGAGCCAGCACCTACATATATATGTATTTCCCATTTACGTAGCATTAAGCAGATGAGAGTCTTTGACTCCCTTTGGACAGGACACCAATCCATTGCAGGTTAGCTCCCAGCAGGTGCTGGTACCTACTCATTTACTTACCCTGGAAAAATGGAAAGCTGAGTGTAGCTTAGGCAGGAAAGAAGGTCACACAAAGAGTCAAATCTCGGCAGAGCCGGGATCAAACTAAAGAGCTTGAGGTCAGAAAACAGAGATCTTACAACTGCACCAACATGCATACCCACTGTATGTAAAGCAAAATATGTAACTAATATTTGGCAAGTCAACCAAAAGATTTCTCATTACCCCTGTCAAGAAAGATAATTTTTGTTATATGTTTCTATACAGTATGTACTGTAGTCAGGGTTGCCACTAGACTATTTACTTAAAATAATGTGAAATTCAAGGACTTTCCCATGACTTTCCAGGTCCTTTTCAAGGAAATCAAGGACCTTCTCTATCAACTAAAACCTGAATGCTTTACACATTTTTTTTTTCAAAACAAACTCTATTATGCGACTTCACTGAGTTGGCTGATCCTGACAATGAAAAACAATTAATGACAGGTCACTCTGGACAAAAATCAGGTCTTGCGATGTCGCGGTTTTTGTTTAACAGCATTGTTGTATCAAAAATATTTTAACAAACAGTACATTTTTATCACTTTTGGAAATAAAGAAAGAAATTTTTAGCCTATTCCAGGATTTTCAAGGCCCACGACCCAAATTTAAGGACTTTCCAGGGCCTGGAAATTATTTTCCCCAATTCCAGGACTTTCCAGGATTTTCAAGGACCGTGGCAACCCTGGTTACTGCTATGTGAAAGGAAGGGGTGGGGTGGTGGGCACTTACTTGCTCAAATACGATAATAAAAGTTTGGAGAATAAAGATGATTCGAATGAGATACTGATACTGATACTGATACTGTGTTTATTTCCTTCCGTTTTGCAGCTAAGGCTGAATTACACGAATGGGGTCAATACTAAAATATATAATATTATGAATACTTATATGTTAGAAATTCACATAGTCTCTTTGTATTACACGGTTCTCTAATTAAATTCGTGTTTCCTGACCTGAGCGTGTAACCATGATAATTTGTCTGCAATGCAGTAGATTTAAGCACCGAGCGTAGTGGATTTTTACTAAAAGTGAAAGAAAACTTTCCTAATCTTGATGTTCAAAAGGGGGTTCTTCACCCCTGCGGACCCTCCTATCCCCCCTTCCCAACGACTCTGCTTCTCTATAAACTACAACTTGAATGTTTTACACATATTTTTCAAATATCAGTTTGACAAAACATATAGACCACTTTCATAAATGGCGGCTATTTTAGTATTCTTTTGTATGTATTCAAATTTGCCTGGCTAGCCTCGTTTGGGTTAAAATATTCTTTTGAATTTTTCACTCAAAGACGAGGCCAGTCAGTCAAATTTGAACACAGACAAGAGAATACTAAAATAGCCGCCATTTATGAAAGTGGTCTATATTATATTAACAAACTTTATTATTCGGCTTTAGTGAGTTGGCTGAGTTCTGAAAATGGAAAACAAGGAATAACAGATCGTTTTTGGACAAAGATCAGGCCTCACCAAGTAGTCGCCTTTTTTGTTCTACAGCATTGTCATATCAAAAATACTTTAACAAACAGCTAGCTTTTGTTATTTTTGATTTTTCGCCCATTCCAAGATTTTCAAGGACTACGAGCCAATTCAAGAACTTTTAAGGGCATGGAATTTTCCCCCCTAATTCAAGGACTTTCCAGGGTTTTCAAGGACTGTAGCAACCCTGAGCAGTTAATTAATTCTTTACTTGACAAACATTGCATTGGAGCAATTAAAAGAAAAAATTAGCAAATACTAACAAGTAGGAAACAAAAAAAACCCTTAAAACTCACCTCAAGTGCTCCGTAGGAGCTGCATTCACCAGTACTGGTTCAAAATACTTCAAAACATCTCCAACGTATACAAGTGCTTTCTGTCGAAAATTAACCATCTCACTGTAGGTAGTCTATTGAGAACAACAAAACTTCTTTCAATGTTCTGCAATGCAATATGTATATGTATATATATACAAGTTCTCCCCACGGGGCTTCTCAGAACCTGTTTACAAGTATATACAGGGTCAGACAATTGAGGGTCTTAGAAAGTCCGCTGGAGCGGCTCACATATTAAGGTGCAACTTGCAGCCAATAAAAAGTGCCCTCAGTGAAAGGAACAGAGATGGACCACAACACCGGGATCATTACCCTACTCTTTGCGAGAAGTGTGTGGGTTCTTTTTAAGTCCCTCAATAGAAGGATCGAGAGACTGGACCTACGGTTTAATGTCCTTATCCGAGAAGATGCGAAGGTCTAACCATTTGCAAATATTAGAGCAAAGGCAGCACCTTCTCCTCAATTATTTGAAGACCCTGAGTGTTGGTCCGGCTAGGAATCGAGCCCGAGGCTCCCACAAGATAGACTGGCACCTTACCAACTGGGCTAACCAGGTGGCAGTTCTAGGCTAACCAGGCGGAGGCAATATTGTTGGGCACAAGATTTAATCAGCTTAAGTTCAACTTAAAATTGATTGAACCGCGCGCTTCAATAACTCGCCAATGCACTTCATACTATTCAACAATAAATAGAGGATATTACATGAAGGCGTGAAGATAAACTTCTTATCTTAAATAATAATAAATAACAAATAAATACTTTATTTTTACGTCAATTGCGAAGGAAGTGGTTGCCCATTCTTCCTAGCCAGAGGCTAATGCTTAATCGCTCGACGGCTCAGATCTTGGCGTGAAAGTCAAATTTGTATTAAGTGCATATGTGCTAGTAGCTGGCGTTTTTACTGGAAACCTGAGAGTTTTTGTTAGCTATGCCATGCTAATGAGGCCTAAAAAGGCCGAAACAAATGCTCCTAACAATAACACTCGCTATTATTTATGGTATATTTAAGAGTTGATGCCCGTTACTCACGTTTTCTTAGTGCCCATTTTCGTTACTTCAAGTTAGCTTCAAGCCTGTATGTGCTATCTGTACTCGATGTTGAAAGCAATGGTTTCTTCTCTATGTTAAAGTTTTTATGAACATAGCTTAAGCAAACGACTCTTGTTTAACTGTTATTCTACTTTCTAATTTGTACATCTGCTTGCTGTTTCTTGATTATTATAGGAAGTAAGAGAAATTCTACAAAATGTTGTGCAGCGGAACATTGTCAGGCAAAGTTTGTACGTCAAGAAGGAATCTTTAGAAGCCTGGAGACAACTAATTGAAGTTGTCTTGGCAACGTGTCCTACTGACATATTTCCTGCAGAAACCAGACAATCTGTAATTGCCGAAACTCTTCAGGATTTACTTGTGAGAGTAAGTTGGTAGTTCATCATCTTATCAAAAAAGTGTTATCACTTTTGCACAACTTTTCTAGGGGGACGGGGGCTTGTTAGAGAGATGGGTGCAAGCAGTACGGCCTATAATTTCATTTTGAACAATATATATAAATTGAAAATTTTAGATGTACAAAAAAGACGAAGTATTATTTTTATTAAGATAACATACTGGCTCAAATATATATTTGTAGTTGAGTGTTGTCAGCAGTTACATAAGTTTCGTTTTAGTTGTTCCTTATAATGACCAAACTCTTATTGTGTTTAACAGATTGCCGAAGAACGTGCTTTACCAGAGTTGACAGCCCCTGTTTCCGGCATCATTCTAACCTTAATGACCCACCTATGCCAGAGTACTTTATCATCAGACAGCCATGATGAGACCAGGTCAGTGTTCTGTGGGACTACAAAGGGGCATCTTTTAACGTTCGGTGGTGGTACACAGCCAACAGGAGCCTTATTCGCCATTTTGAGAGGATTGATTGATACAGTGCTGAGATCAGGTGGAGGAATGCAACGTGTTCGTGCCAACTTGTACGCAACACTGTTGTACTACACCAGAATGTTTCAGACCAAAGACTCAACAAGGGAGCAAGGTAGTATTTGTGTTGTTAGAATAAAACTTCTCTGTGTATTACAATAAAATAAATTAAGGGAAAATATTGTATCGGGGTACTGTTTTTTTTTTACACCCAGTTAGCTTACCCATCTTAACTATCACGACCATCTTGTGTCAGGATTATTGGAGGTTCTTTCTTTACACTCAGCTTACCCATTTTAACTATCACGACCATCTTATGTCAGGATTATTAACTATCGCCTCTTGTATTAACCTTAGAAGCCTAAAGGGGGATGGGTCGTACGGACCCCCCTCGATTTTTTGGCCTTAAATCTGAACGCCTTGACCAATTGCCAAAAGCTTTGGCACAACTACTGTTCCTTGATAATGAATACACGTTTTGACATTAATTAAATGACGTCATCACTGATGACCTCATCACAGAAAGTCACAAACGTTGGATTTTTATAGATTTTTTTAGAATTAATCGTCGATCGGCCCACACATAACGACTATATGTTTGGCTCAAATGCTTGAGTCTTGAAGGATTAATTGTAAAAGGAGTGTTTTTGTCACACCAATTTATTTACTCTTAACAGCATCACCTTTTTGCTTGTCAGGCGTTCTTGGTGCTCTTTCTTCGCATCCAGGAGAGTCGATGGACGCTGGAACACTCTCCATTCTGTCTAGCTATGGTGAGCAAATCATGGAAACTGTGTGCCGTGACGCATGTGATGGACATGACATTGGAAGGGTGAGTTCATCAATAAAATCACTTATCATTCTAGTTAATTTAAAGAACTGTTAATGAATAATAGCAAGGAGCAATAGTTGAAAAACTTGTTTTAGTTCAAGTGAAAGAAACTTTTGACGAGTTACCAAGTTTGTCATTTTTGATTGGGTAGAATAAATAAATGCAAGTTTTAAACCAAAAAAAAGTATATATAATCAAGAAAATAAGCAAAAATAACTGGACGTTTCAACGACCACTTGTCATTAAATTAACAGCAGTAACCTCGCTGTCCCTACACAATATTTTTGGGGATTCGTGTTGTTTTTGTTTCTTTTTCCCTCATATAGGGATTGTCATTTTTCAAGGTAAAAACAATAATTATTGATCACATCGTCAGGCTAATTGATGTATAACTTGTACTGCAGATGCTGGCCTTCTCGTTGTTGGATGCAATCATCGACATTGATTGGCAGCAGCGATGGCTGATGTTCTTAAACATGAAAGGTTACTTAAGGCACATGATTGAGAGCCTGGTAAAAGATGAGCAAAGTCTCCAAGCAATGCTAGATCCTTCACCAGAGCCTCTTAGAGCACTCTATATTTACGAATCTAAGATGGCTTTACTAGCTCGTATTGCACAATCAACAGAAGGAGCAAAACTTTTGCTACAGGTACGTCGTCTTGCACATCAGCAACTGCACTTTCAGTAAAGGTAAAGGTTTCTTTATTTAACGTCGGTAGTTCCGTCAGTTCATAGAACTGTTATCAATGGAAGCCGACGGTGCGCCCTTTACCCCCTCCCTCTGTCAGTGCTTCATTTTACGGGTATTTAAAGCTACAGCTACACAGATCAGAAAAAAGTCGAAACAGACGTTGGAGTCACTGAGAATCGAACTGGGGACCTCCAGCACAGAAGACAGCACACTTACCAACTGTGCTACATGCCTTTGCCTGAGTGAGCCGCTTCTCAACAGTATCTGCTAAACAAAGAAAGTAGTCCTTTCTCAGTTGTTTGTGTTTCTTTCCCTAGCTTTGAAAAGTTCTTTATCATAAAATCAAGAAGATATTTGTTAAATGTATTAAAATTGCAGCTTGTTTAGGTGTAAAGAGTCAGAAAATTGTTTTAAAATAAATTTATTTCTTCTCATATCTTGAAGGATGTTGTATTTTTGTTTTGTACTTGTTTATATTTTACATCAGTTGATTTTTGACATGGGGTGAGATATTGAATAAAAGAAGAATAAATTTGTTCTTCAAAGAGAAAATGAGACTCTAAAGAGCCACAATTCCCTGACTACTATCTAGAAAGCTACTTTGCCACAGATCTATACGAACTCTTATGCAGAGCAGGGCCCACTGAGTTGCTCAAAGGTCGGTTAGCACTAACCCATGGTTAAATACTCAACTCATGTTCTATTTTTAGTCTTTTGACATGGTTTGGTATCCTTTGCTCAGCTGATCAAACGCCGGTTAACACTAACCAATGGTTAAATTCATATTCAATTCATGTTCTATTTTTAATGTTGTGGAGATCAGTTTATCGGTTAAACATTTTTTTGCGTTGGAGAATCCGAATAAGTACTTTAATTATTATAAGAATTGTAAATCTTTTCTTTAGGGACGAAATATCTGCTTGAACATTGGCTTAACCAATTGTTAAAGTTAATGGTCATGAGTTAGGGTTAGGTTCCTAAACTTGATTACTGGAGATGGCAGACTGGAGGTTTGTTTTCAACTTCAACTGTTTTCTCGTCTCGATTAAATGAGTGTCAATTCCGGTTTTCTCATCAGTCTGGTTTACTGTCTCGATTGGTTGAGTGTCAGTTCCTGGACCAAAGACCAGAACGGGAACAAAGCATTGCATCCATGACCACTGGCTTTCACAGCTATGACGTCATGACCAATATATCACGCGACTCGTTCGTTCCTACTGTGATGGAAAGATATCGGCAGTTGTTAATTCCTGCCTTGAAGGTGACACTCGCCTTGCTGAGCTCGCTTGGACAACACCACCAACAAGCAGCTACACAGGTAATCTAACCATCGTCTCGTCATGTTTTTTTTTTCTTTTTGCCTTAAACATGACTTACCTTAAACTCTATTCCTTTTTCTGTTCAAACTCTTAACATTTCTAATTTTCGTAAAAAAAATAAAATTACTACTTCTTAATGTTTTAGATAATACAAATAGGTTTTTATTCTTCCTTTTGGATTTCAAACCAGTTAATTTTGTTCAAACCAGTTAATGTTTTTAAACCGGTTTAATTTTTGTATTTTAGGGTTTTATCAGTTGTCTGAAATGGAGCTTTATTTTTCGGAGTGTAGTAGAAAAATTGGAAACATTCCTTCATATTCCAACCACTACCCAACCAACCCACCAATTTTTACCTACCTCCCCTACCTACAACTCTATGCCCCCCCCCCCTGTTCTTACCATCTTACCTTACACTAGACTGCC
>JANCMA020425252.1:0-11033 GCA_024336925.2 Zoanthus solanderi
TGACCCTGCACACAACATGAAACAAAGCAGCATTGTAATCTTCTTTGTAGTTTGCGAAGTTTCATAACCAGTCCACTTTACTAACTTTGATTAAAAGTAACACGAGGAAGTTTTAGTAAATTGATCCCACCCGCTGACTGACTAAAACCGGCAAGGGTATTTTAGAAAGCACCTATTCCGAAAATTTTGTATTTTATTTCTAGCTTTGAAGATGATGAAGAGATGTTGGGATTGAAGGAAACAGTGGTTCAGATGGCAAAGGGGAACGGAGTGAGATGGTACAGGCATGTGTTGAGGAGGGATGATGGGGACGTTTTGAGAAAGGCGTTGAGGTTTGAAGTGAAGGGCAAGAGGAAGCGAGGACGACCATCGAAAACGTGTAAGACACAAATGCAGTAGGAGAGCAAGAGTGTTGGTTTGGAGAAGGAGAAGCGAGATGGAGAGTGGGAGTTGGAGAGACTGCTGTTAGAGTGGGGTAAATCCGGCCACCCCCGTTTACGGGGATAAACCTGGATCAAAATTGGATGATGTTTCTAGCTTTGGAAAAAAAATCGCAAGTTATTATGCCGAAACGTTGTGACATATTTATACCATTTTTAGATTATGAAATATAAACATTTTACTGTACTAGCATAATGATAACAATAATAATTATTACCAAATTATTAGTGCTGTTATTAAAAACCATAATCTAAATTTTATTAGAATATTTTATAGTTCCATTCGCAAAGGAGACTGACCTACGGACGTCCTCTACGCAGACGATTTTGTGAATCCTGTAAGGACGCCGAGTTCTATTTTTTTTTCTTCAGAGAAGCAAGGTATTAAGACAATATCTTCAAGTTCAAGTGAACGTTAAAAATTCAGATTTATACTTGTGTGAACGATTACAAACATGTTTTACAATTGTCGTTAACTAATAGTTTAATATCTTGTTCCCTGCTTTAAAATCCCGTTTTATGTCCAAAACATTTTTGTTGCACTTCTTTTATAACTCCAAAAATTATGGTTTTCTAAAATTTGCCGAGTGCAGGAAAGAAACCTTTCCGATTTTAGAAACATAAACTGGGTGCCTAGTTTCAATTATATTGCACGGATTAAGATTGTTTGCAAGAAGAAATATTTAGCATTTAAAACCTACCTGTTTAAGGTTTCAATTTCTGGTCACCACCGCTTGCAAACTGGTAATTATGCAATTAAGTTGTTGGTTAAGTATAGATAGCACAAACGTGCTACTAGCTAACTTGAAGCCACTATATTGGGCACTATGTCCACGTTGGTAGTGGGTGTTACCATTACTTATTTTGGTTAATTAGTTCAGTTGTACGCATGAATATATTGATGGCCACTCGGAGCGCACATAAAATAATGCAACAGTTATTTAACGATAGTCTATAGTTCGTACAAGCAAGTACAAAAATATGCTTTGTGATTGGCTGCGCAACGTGGAAAACTGGGTTGTAAATCGTCTACCATCTGCGATTATAATTATATGTTAGGCATTCTTTGCTAGGCGTCCGGTAATTTGTCGTATCCAACTTTTTGATTTTGCTGCGTCTCCTACCAATTTAAAAATAAGATCTCATCCAAGACAAAAGCGGCCCCAAGACGCCAAAGCATTCGAGCTTGCATAACAATTTTTTGTGCGGGACCCGATCAAATGCTTTGAAAAAATCTAGATAAATAACATCAACTTGTTAATTGGGTAACAGTTGATTTTCCTAGCACAAAGCCATGTTGCCAATATGTGTGATAAGCGGAAATGTGGCCAAAGATCTCATTGTAAGCAAGTCTTTCAAGTACTTTGGAAAGTACATCAAGAATTGAAATACCTCTTTAGTTATAAATCACTCTCATGGATAGGAACAAGGTTGACATTTTTCCATTTTTTAGGAAAGCAACCAGACTCCAAAGACAAATTGAATAGCTTACAAAGCGAAGGTGTAATTTCCTCTGAACATTCACGTTTGGAAAAAAAAAAAAAACAATGATGCTTATTTATACTTTACGAGATGTAAGTTCTTTCTGAACACTATCAACACAGTTTTAGCATACTTATTTCTTGAACAATATTGTAGTCAAGCCTGGGTACGTCATCATTGATTAAACCTTGATCAGACGGGCCAAAAACTGTATGGAAAAGCGCATTGAACGCGTTAGCCTGGTTTACAAGCCTGCACTGACCCACTTTTGGAATTCTGCTTGTTTTAGTTATTGCCTTATAGAAGGACCAAAATTTGCGAGGATTAAGAGAATCATTATATAAGGCTAGATATGTGATTACGTTTTTAAACTTAACCAATTTCTTTACTCGATGTCTTAATGCGCGAAAACTTAACGTTCCCACAAGTGGTCAGAGTCTTTTAACTAGGCCCGACGGCGTATTCGGTTTTTCTTTCTGGTTAATTGTAACACTTCTTTATCAATCCAAGGTGGTCTATTAGCATCCTTGATTACAACTTTAGGGATGTAGTCATCAGTGCATGGAGAAAACACGTCATACCAGCATGCGGTGCTGGATTGAATTATAATTGCACTAAACAACCATGTTAGACGGTCGTCGAATGGTTCCTATTTTTAATTAAGAACTCTTTAAAGTTTGGTTCAAGGTTCTTTATTTATTTCCTATATATATACAAATTACAATCTAACGTACAATAATAACATTGAATCTAAATAGGAGGTGCAGAACTAAACAACCTAAAAGGTTAAGTGAGTGTTTCTACACCTAAAGCAAAGCAAGCTTTTGCAAGCAAAGCTTCGTTAATACTACGGCATGCACTGTACGACCCCCTTTTTGGACTGTGATGGGGAAGGACGGGGAGGCAGTGTTTCAAGTTGCCATGGAGACCAACTGACGTCATATGTTAATCATTGATTGTTAGGCAAGTTTTAACAAGTTTGTTTCTGGATTCGAAGACGGGATTCGTGCGCAGCTCATTTTCATAAATTCGTGCGCAGCTCATCTCCATTTAGGACTTGCCCGGCTGCTTCTTTGTTTACCAACGATACGATTTGACATTCTTTGTTTTGATTCAATACCCTTTGACGTCACATGTGGATTGCATGAATTTTTTTTAGCACGAGGACAAGATAATTAGAGACACTATGTGAGTGTACATGTATCATTTCTGTTTATAAAATGATTTGGATAGTACGTGCGTTTTGATTGGTCTACAAGCGTGTTTTCATAGCGCTTTGAAGCACGAAAATTTGTGAGAATTGTGGTTTGACTGCCTCCGAGTTGCGAGAATTTACAGTACGCGCTTCGTATATCGTTTTTCTCTTTGTGAACACTGAAAATAATAATTTTATAAAAGAAATAAAACATGTTGACCGTGCCTCCATAGCCTGTTCAAAACCTCGGCAAAGTTTGTGAGAATCTTTAGCCACTGATCTGCTCTAGCGACCCTTAATTTCAAGTTAGAAAACATGTCGGTCCTCGAGTTTCTTAAGGAATCAGTGCTTTTAATTTAACGGTTCTTTTTTACAGCCTTTATATTAATGAAAGTAATTATGCTATATACACTGTTGAAACAAAAAAGACGGTTCTTTTGCGAGCAACCTTATTTATGAAAGTCATAATGCGATATCAATATAATTATGCTTAAGCACAAAATGGTAATTCTAAGAGCCACTTAATCAGCTTACACTTAGTGCTGAAACATTGAAATTCTAATATGATACCACAGAAATAGAAGAAAAATACTGAAAAAAATTCACAGCTTGAAACAATAGGGGGTGAGTGTCTAAAAACACAATTTTCACCAAAAATAAATAAAAGTCCTCTAAAAGGACACCGACATGGCCGCTGTGTCTATTGTCTTTTGTGTCTCTTGGGATTGTGTGAAAACCAAGAATAGCAGAAAATCTTTTAAGTTAAGAACAATAGAGAAATTAGAGTTTTAAACTAAAAGTGCATGATACTGTTAGTCGAATTTTAAATCAGAAGATACAACGGATCGGTTCCAGAACATAAACTTTGCTTGATTGCGTTTCAATGTTTTGGCTGACACGTGCATGGGTCAACAAAAGAATACTAAAAGTGATTTTAAGTCATCAGATGAGCGAAAAGTCGAGTTTATTGCCATAATTTGAGTGAATGAAGAACGATGTTTTAAAAACAAGAAATTTATTTTCATTCCATTTCCATGCTTGACTTGATGTCATGAATTTGGATAATAGCAACACATATGAAATTTCAAAACGATTGCTTGAAAAATAAATTCTGGCACCGTTGACAAAAGCCGTGCCTGGTAATATGAAAAAAAAAAGGAAAATTGGATACCACCAAAGTCGTGTTGTCTTCGTAAGGAATGTAAATTTCAAAACGTGCTTTTGTTCAATCAATCTCGATATTTCGAAGAAATGGAAACAATATTTAAGTTTATAATTAAAAGCGAGATTTACCGTAAGACTTAATTTAAGAAAGAAATCAAGACTCAAATGTTTGACTTGGCTTCAAAAACCGATCACTTCCCGAAAAGTGACTTACACGATTGATGGCATACAACTTTATAAGAACAATGAGGCTCATATTGGCCGAAAATTAAGAACAATTTAAGAACAAGCTCAGGCTGAGGTTGAAAAAAGTGAAAATGTTTTTAGATGAAACTTTACTGAATCTTGTAATTTACGTTGCAATGTGCATAGTAAAAACACAGAAGCACCTTTTCCCATTTATTATTATATCTACTATTGTCCCAAATGATACACGTATTCATGTAATACTTAAAGTTCCTCTATGATCAGTTTCATCTGTTGCACATGTATGTTTCAACAATACTGTACAATAATGAACAAAGAAAAATTTCAAACCGCTCACAGAAATAAGAACAAATTAGGAACAAATTGAGGTTGAAGCAGCCAAAAACTTAACAATGAGCGTCGGCAAAATTTACTGTCTCATACAAAGAAAATCGTGTAGTGAGTTACTGGCTTTAACTGAAGCCAGTATATCCATGAAAATGAGAGACTTGGTAATACATGCACGTACGATGAAACATACAATCAAATCGATTTAGTCAAAAGGCAGTTTTGAGTGCCAAAACATTGAAAATGACACAATTTTATTGTCATTACGACTTCAGGACGGACAAAGAATGTAATTTATTTAAATTCAAGTTTTAATATTTGCCCGATCTGAAGAGCAAGCACCGCACTGTACCGTATATCATCGCGTCATGATCAAGCATTAGCTTTGCACATGATCAGCGAACAATCGAAATCAAAGCTTGCATACCTTTTAGAAGTGAAGACATTGTAAATTAATTACTATATTACTGTTGTATATTTGTTGTAGAAAAGCAGAAGTCCTTGACGAATTAGCTTAGCTCATTGTAATAGCTACATCTTTACCACCAGATCTAGAGGAGGCCCTTTTAATGACAAACTGAATCTGTTGCCATAGTAATAGTATAGCCAAGCAACAGTGTCGCAGTGATGTTTTCAAGTGAGCAGTTGAAATATGATAACAGTTTCTGATCGAAAAAGTTAAGTCTTGGTGAAGTTTGGGTTTTAGTAGGGCTAGGGTCCCTGACCACCTTCATCTGTCAGAGGAATCTCAAATTTTATTTCTCTAAACGCTTTAGATGACAAATTACAAAGCTAACACTGTTTTGGGTATTGTTATATCACATCATTCTTCTTCCTGAATGCAACCCCATACGGGCTTAGGCGCGAACCAGTTTAATGCATGACCCTGCACTCATCTTTGGTTCTGGCGGTGTCCTATAGTCCTCTTCCCGATTTGAATTGAGTGAAGTTTTGCAAATAGGTTTTCCTCCGCCCTTCTTCAGGTAGGATTCACGTACACTATAAAGGTACCGGTCATTATTTAGCAGGAGGGGAAGGGGCAGAATGGGGGAGAGAGCTACTAAACTGATAAAAAAGTTTTGTGGCCCTCCCTTCTAAATGGTCAAAAAAATTGTGACCATCCCCTTGGGCAAATAGTAAAACAGCTATGTTTTCTAAACTAAAGTATAGATAGCACAAACGTACTAGTAGCTAACTTTAGGCTACTATATTGAGCACTGTGGCCACGTTAGTAGCCACAATGGGTCCGTTATTTTCGCAAGCTTAGTTATTCAGCTTTTTTTCAGAGTCTTACAATGGGACATACGCCTGTGAAAACAATATGCTTATATGCTATGTCATGACAATGATTTTGTTTAGTTCAAAATTTAGGTTTACAGTTTTCTCGAAAATGCGGCCGGGTGGAGGCTTGATGATTGATGTTATGATCAGTCCTTTCTGCAATGGCCTTGGACGGCCAAAACTTTTTTCGTGAGATCTTACGAGGTGGATAAATTGACTACTTCCTTCTGCTAGAAGTTAACCACGGAGAATTAAAAAACATTAGGAAACCAACGCCAGATCCTGCATTGGCCACTAGGCTCTAAGCTAATATCTATCTAAGGTCTTCACCTTCCCTTAGCCTTGGTTATATTGCTTTACAACGTTTGCAAATTTGAATATTCTCTAGCCTAATACTCCTTCTATATTTTCTTGTTAAAATGTGTTGTTGTTGATCAACTAATTTACCGTTTTGGATGACGTTTTGCTGTGAGCCGATAGGCGAACAGTAACACTAATCTTGGCTTGGGGACCTTGTGCGTTGTATGCCATGAAAAATCTCGATTTTTGTCTGTCTGTCTGTAAGCAGAGCAGGCAGTCACTGAGTATATGATCAGCGTACGTGATAAGCTGCATGCACACAGCGAACGTGATAGTCAAGCGATTCTTGAAATTTTCATGAAAATTTATTAGCAGTATGAATATATTTAAAAAATATGGACTTTCAACTAGCACAAATTAGCTTGGAATTGCAGGTAATTATATATTTATACTTGAGCGATTCAGGATATGTTTGAACAATTATAAAAGTGATTTTGAAATTTCCATGAAAATTTACAGCGAACTGTATGGAAAAACACGAATTCTTTAATAATCCAAAATAGCTTTGAATTGTTAAAAATTATATTTAAACTCGAGTGATTCATAATCTGTTAAATTAAGTATTTTTTTCAGTGGATCAAATTTCAGCACAATAATAAACGACTCCACAAAACATTTTCGGCCACTAGACCATAAAGATCCCTTAGCTTTTATCTAGTGTTATATTGTTACACGTTCGCTTCAGCTCGCAGCACTTCACTTTCTTTTAGAAACTTCTAGTATGATACATCTACATAGTTATCTTTGGTACTCGTTTGGAAAATTAGAGAAAGGCTGGGTATTATAAACTCTGTTAGCAAGTTTTTGAAGGCGGGATTATTAGTTTCACACTTTACATCGGTGCCGGTTTGGCTTGCCAATTTTTTAAACTTTTAAAGAGCCCTTGCAAACTAAGTGTCTCAGTTTTCCGCTTATTTAGTCGAGCAATTTCCGCTTGTCACTCAAAGAGAATTTATTACCCTCCAAGCCTTGAAGGGGTTTAAACGTTGTCACCAGGGCGCATGGCTTCATTGCAGCATTGACAGTACGTTTTGAAAGAACTTAGTATTGTCATGGCAAGCACAGCAGCAAAATTGTTTTTCTTGATTTTTCTCCTTTGGTGCGAGGTTGAAGGCTGTGGTAGACGACGAAGACGACGTAAGCCGCCAGGTATCAGTTCTATAAGTTGCAGTTTTTAGTCTAATCCTCCACAGTTAATTGTTAACTTTGTTTTGGGTAAATGTCTCAAAGAGACAAAGTCAGCCCTCGATACTCCCAGAAGCAAACACACTACATCCTAAAACTGATTTTTGAATGATCGTTACAAAGGGTTGTTTGGGAAAATGATAGTTCGATGAAGGAGAACGCATCCTAATCTTGCCGTTGCTCGCGTGCTCAGGCTTCATGCTATCCTGCTTTGAAAATTTTCGTACGGGCGACCGTCTTAAAATGCCTCGACTTCATGCGACCGTGGTGTCTTGTTAACTAATATCGATCAACTTCGTTTTTCTACGTCGTCGGTGTGGTTGTTTTTTGGAGGTGAGTGAAAGTTTGTTGATTTGTTTTAAAAGCTATTGCACAGAAATATGAGTGGAGTTATTTACATCGAACGCACTCCCCTCATTTCCAATTATTATTAGTTTCTAATTTTGTTTTGCTGCTTCCTTATTCCTCAATTAATTAAGTAACCTCAAAATCCAATTCGTTGGAAAAAGTTGTACAGCCTAACGATAACAAAATGCTAAATCAGTTTAATTCTTTTCTGTATGTCTTAAGTTTGCTGAATAGGACTGTATTTTTAATGCCTTTCAAAACTATTTTGGTTTTTCATAATTGAAACAAACACGGAACTTATTCAAGGTCGGCCAGGGTTTCGGTATACGGTATTTCGAGGTATTTGATATTAGTTATACGGTACTTTAATGAAAACATTTGGGTATTAAGTGTTACACTTTTGCAGACTTTTTGGTATAAAGTATATCACGTTTTTTCAAATTTTGGTATTTTACATAAATTTTAAACTATTTTTGGATATATTCGATGTTTCTATTCGAATATATTTTCGGCCCGACGGCCGATCATGCTTATTTTATTCGGTATTTTTAATCAGTATAATTAATGCGTTTAGTACCTTTTACATAATATCTAAGACACACACATATAATAATGAATGTATTGAATGTTTATAATAGCTAATTCAATATTTCTGGGGAATTAAAATAAATACAAGGAAATGAGAAAACAACTGATTAAAATTAGATTTCGCTGTTGTTTTTGCAAGCTTGGATATTCAGCTTTTTAGTTTTTTGAATCTTTAATATGGCCAAAAGTCCGTGAAATTAATTTTCTAATATGTTATACTAAGGCATATACCTGGTTATCTTTGAAACTCGCTTGGGAAATGAAAATTAGCGGAAGGTCTTTTGTTTGGGTGTGCCACTAAAACACTTTTTACAATATTTAATAAACTGCAACTCGGTATGCTTGTAAAAGAACTTTAAAGACAGCTAAGGTTTCATATATTTGTAAACAGTTACACAGCTCTGATTTATGTCTTTCTAACTGCCCAGAGGATCGCATCCACATCTTACTACCTCAAAATCAAAGAAGCACTGCACATCCTTTGGCGAAAGCCCACAGTCAATGCTCGTGTCAAACACTTCAGCATTTTAATAGCTTTCGTTCTAATACGCCTCTCTTTATTTCAGTTTATTGTTGCTGTAATTACATTTAGCTCGTCTTATATTGTACAGTTTTTTACGCACTTGCATTAACACTGAGGAGGCGAAGATAGTTTGTGCCGAATCATCTCTTAAATCGCTCAATTTAAATTGAAATATCGTCTCTTTCTTGAAAATAAGATGGCAAGATTACTAGTTCATATTCAACAGTGGTACCGATTCAGGGCAAATACATGCCTTCATATATTGCAACAGTTTCGAAATAACTTAGTATTGTCATTGCAGCAAAATAGTTTTAGTTTTTCTTATTTCCTTCCGTGAGAGGTTGAAGCATGTGGTCGACAACGTCAGCATGCAGTCAGGTTTCAATTCTTTTTACAAGTTGCAGTAATTAGAACCCTCCAAATGGTAATTTCGTTTTGTTTCAGAGAGACAAAATCAGGCCAATCAGTTAATTAAGAATTTAATGGTGTTGCAAACTAAGTGGTCAGAGTTTTTGGCTTGTCTATTCGTTGATGAAAACGTTTTTTGTTTGAGGGTAATAAAAATTGACATTTAAACTACTCAAAATAACTCAAAATTATATGGTTTGTTTTCACACGACGAATCCGCGATACAAGTCACAAATGCTACACTCTGGTAACGAATTCTGAACCTAGAGCTACGATAACGAGCTATAATTCACTTCTAGTTCTACTCAAAAACTTAATGCGTAAAGTTTTCTTTTTAAAATAGGCTGCTATAACATTATATGTCTGGATTTTTTTCCAAAGTTTTATTTCGCTGGACCTTCTTGTCCCGCTGCGCAATTCGCCGTTTTTCAACAAAAAATTGTTTTGAGGGTAGAAGCCCCTCCCCATCCTGCTCGGCCCTACAATGGATACAAATGCGTTCATATATTGCAATTCAAATTGGTGCGCAGGTGAACTTTTGAAATGATGCTGTTGTCCTCCATTCTGAACAACGCTAAGAACACTAACACAGTTGTAAAGGGCTAAGTTGACTTTCGTAGGCCTGGCTGGAGCAAAAGGTGTAATATCAGGAATAATAAAACGAATTAATGGCTCAGTGATACACTACATGGAAACCAGTGAACCAATATGAATATGAGCTCGGAAAAGCCAGCAAATGTAACTACGGACAGCTGGTTCGTCTTTTTCGGTAATCGTCAGCGCAGTGTAACGAGCAGAAAATGAACAGGATCCCTGTCCGGCTGAAACCGACTCAAACAAATATCCGTTCACTAACATGTTAAACCAAGGATTGACAAAACAATCCTGTAGCTATTTACATGGCCAAACCATGTTTTAAAATAAAGGGCATTTCGGATCTGAGATGACCTCCAGTCTCAAATATATAAAATATAGTCATAGATTGTATGAAAGACCTTTTACAAAATGCTGTGATATGTCGGATCTTAAAGGATGTCAGAAGATTACAATTCGGCCAAGAAACAAATTACACTTTACAGTCTGGAATGTTGATATGCTAGTTTGCATTTCTATTTGTTGTTTTATACACTTTATCCGTTGTTGTTGCTTTTTTTTCTTGTCTAGCCGCATCAGTTTTTCAGCTGATTGTTTATTGAAATTGAGAACTGAGAGGCTTGGTAGAACTGGGTTGAACTTTTAACCTTCTTCAGTTCTTTTTCAATATTTTTTACCCAATGTTTTCTTACTTCTACATCCGCTTCAACTATCCTTTCTAAACTGATAAATATCTAGTAGTAGTAACTGCACAGGTAGCCCACGCTCCCGTCATGATATTTGAATGTCAACCGAATTTATAATGCACCAGTCAATGTGAAAACCCGGGGATTGGACTTTTGGGGTTTCTTAACACTGCTAATGCCCCGCCATGCAGGGCTAGTTCAGCTTTACTAATGCCCCGCCATGTGGGGGCATTCCAGCCATTCTA
>JANCMA020425358.1:0-11033 GCA_024336925.2 Zoanthus solanderi
TGATTTAATAATATCTTTTAGAAAGAAAAAAAAAATGTATATGAGAATCTGGGGGTAAAATAAAATTGTTGTTGTTGTTGTTGTTGCATGATGCGTAATTTAGTAACTTTAACCCTTTTAGATCCAGGTAGTTTATCAGAATCTAAATTCTCCTTACCTATCTCATACAAAATCGTACGTTTGGTAAGGAGAATTAAGGATTTCATTATTGGTAAAATATAATTTTGTGCAAGATGAAAGCAAAATTCTCCCAAAGTGCTTATCAAAAATTATAAGATTTAGTTGGGAGAACTTAACAATACGTCATTTGACATGTTTAGGGTTTTGAAGGGTTAAGTTACAACGTTTTTGATCATCGCCCATCGAGCGTTAGTTTCGTGAATTGCAAATATTCAAAACCTCAATGCCCTGTATAACTTGCTTCCTAACATTTTTGACCTCTAACTGTCTGAATTAGTATACGCGAAGTTTTTCTTTTAGGGACGGACCATTAGATTCTTTAGGGGGAGGGGCACAAATACCAAACTTGCGAACGATTGAAAATAACTAACTAAAAGTTGAAAACTAGTGAATTTGCATTAGGTTCTTATACTTTCCAAGCAAAATTCCTGCAAAGCAAAGGTTCAAGGAAAAAATGAACACAGCTGCTACGCCTAAAAAACTATCGTGCTAGCAAGAAAATGTGCACCACCCCTCCCCTCCTATACTAACTAATAGTCCGTCCCTTAAGAACAGTAAAAGAATATTTAGTCTAGGCATAAGCTTAAAAACCCGATGCGACCAATCTAACTGTACAGATTAGTAATGAAAATGTAAATTCTACACCGTAAACTGAAAGACAGAATACTTACTGACGTTTCGGACGGTAGTCTTTCCCCTTTACTCCGACGCCAGAAGGACTAACGTCCAAAACTTCAGTAAGTATTCTGTCTTTTTTACTGTGTAGAATTTACATTTTATTACTAAATTGTTACTTTATTTAGAAACACCGATGTAGCTTAAACTAGTTTACCGCTAGTTAGTTTTCTAACTGTACAAAACAAGTATGTCGATCTCAGTTCCTCGCATACTAGTGAAGTTTTAGTATTATCATATCAAGTTTTGTTTGTCTATAGAGATGGTTTGGATTGAAAATTTGGCAAATACCAGACGGAATATCAAAGAGGCGGCAAGCAAAAAGAAAAGATTATTGACAATTTAAAGCGAGGAGCATAATTGGAGAGTTTTTTCATTAGATTTGTAAATTTTTTCTCTTTGATCTCAAAATAAATACAAAGGGATACTTTTAATACATAAAGTAAAACAAGACCGAGAGAACTTGCATTGTGAAAATTTACTTTTGTGTGTTTTAAATCAAGTTGCAAAATTTATAATAGGAAATGGTTATAATTATAACGGATCTTCACGGGTACAGGTGCGTGTAACTGTTATTGTTTGTGGCGGCTCGTGGCTAAAACAAGCCACAATTATAACAGTAAAAGAAAACAAGAAAAAAAAAAGCAATAACCGAATGTTTTGGTGAACAAACGTATGTTAATTATTACCTTATACACCCGATTTAATCGATTATTGTTTTTAAATTTTGTTTTCCCCGAGATATTTTGTTGGAACGTCTTGGGATTTGTTTGTTTTCGAATCACTTCGAAAATTTTGTTAAAACTGAGAATCTGTGAAGCTTCTTTTCAATACGAATTCAACGTAAAATTAAAAGTCCGTCGCTTTTCTTTGATGATTTGTAAATACATCTGTATCCATTTGCACTTTTGATAAAGAACAAAACCCAAATTAAAAAAAGAGAGAAAAATTTTGAGGCTTTATAGTTTTACTCAAAGCCGTAAAACTGCACTTCTTTTGACTTAAAGTTTGTTAATCGTTCGCCAAGAATTTTGAGTTTTTGCAGTTTAACATTGACTTTGGTAAAACACTTCACGTGTTTCTTTTTTATACTTCAACCGATGTGAAATATTAAAGTAATATTTACAAAACGAAAAACCAATCACCGACTCATTTCTCCAACGAATAGGTTCTGAAATGACTTTTTTTAAAAGAAAAAGTACCATTGAGGTAAGAAGTATCATATTCTTTTAGTTATTTGTTCTCTTTGACACGAGCGAGCATTTGGGAACTAAATTCGAGTAATGCCAGATCAAAAGCTTTAGCTTTTATACCAGATAAGCAAAGGAAACACTTTGTGTTTTCCAATAAAATATTAGATTTTATCTGGAATTTAGAAGCGCCTTCGAAATCTTTTTAAAACACGAACTGAACTGTTAATCTATATTAAGTTAAGAAATAAATTATAACGAAGAAACAACATTCAACAACTGTCGCAGAAAGTTTTTCCATGAATAGCGCTAAACTAAACATTTAGTATCGCGTGTGCGAAACTAAATGTTTAGTTGTTAAAAACACAAAAATCATATTAATTTTAATATGAACTGAAAAAAAGATTTAAATTTACTTTACGTACACTTTTGTAGCTTTGCGGTAAAAAAATATTCCTTCAGTATTTAGCTTCTGGAAGCAAATCCATGAATCTGTGACTAAACTGCCGTGGGGTCGCTATAGTACACAATATACTTTGGTCAACTCACAACTGAAGGCACCAAGGCGAGGCTTATTGGCAGAAAATGGCAGATGGCGTTAACTGAAAGAAAACAAGCTCTCGCAATTTTGACTTATAAAAAATGTGATATTCAAATACGAGGATATACTGACAGCTGATTTTAAAGTATATCAAGTACTAAGTGCGAAATACTTTTATACTTTTTTTTTCTAAAGAAAATTGCACTTTAAGTAAAGCCCGTGATAATTAAAAACAACCTAGAGGTTGGAAACTATTAATTGCTTAATTTTGTATGCTGCTTACCGTATTTCTACCCTCTCGGACCTCTGGCACCCAGGGTTAACGGCCGCATATTATGAAATATATGATATTCGGATAAAGTTAAAAAAATAATAATTTATTTAAAAAAAACGATATTTTTAATATCTTGGACATTTTTTGTGGTCAGCTGTTTGGTTTAAAAAAAATTCTGTATTTCGAGGTGTTATTCAAAAATATATAGTTTTTTTGTTCTAGAAATGGTTGAATCAGTAAGCTTATTTGTATTGCTGTCTTTATTCTTCATTACGAAGATCGTTGGCGGCGTCTTGTGAATCTAATTATTATTTTTACACAATTAATTTATTATGGATCCCGCGGACTGGGTTATTTAATTTATCGACAAACATTACCTTTAAAACATAAAATAACATGGAAACCTTGATATAAAAATTGTTTATTTATTACGAAATTTGAGTCATATTAAATAGGAAAAAAGCGTGCGCGTAGAAAGAACAAAACAGAATTTTAGTGTGTTATGCTGTTACTTTTAAACTAATTGGGTTCTTCCTCGAGCTCTATCTAATGCGCATTTGTGTTTAAAAGGGAATAAAGCCGCTAAATACTAACTACTAATTTGGAAAAAAATAAACTATATATTGCTACTTAGTATAAACAAATTTGTCTACGCGCGATTTGATTGGTTTACAAATAGTAGATGTAAGAAAATATTTACCTCCAGAACGGTAGATAATGACAATGAAACAAAATGGCGGACGGAAGTAGTCAAGAACATTTTGCTCTAAAAATGACAAGGTTTTTAAATTGAAATGAAATATGTTAATTAGGTATTGCTGCATGTTTACAAACAAAATTTCAACAAATAAGTTCAACCATTTAAAATATTCCTTAACCTAAAACATTGGAATGAAAAAAAAACTATATTTTGCTAACTAGCTGCTTACGAACCAGCTGAGCGAAAACGCAAGGCTGGTGAGGCGACAGAGTATAGAGTCGTGCAAGAGTAAGCGAAAGAGATAAAGTAACTTTTAATGATCGACGTAAAGCAGAAGCGTACCACTGTTTTCAAGTAAGCCGATCGTTGTGCAAGTTTCTTTCAAACTGGCCAATCGTAGCAGATGTTTTGTTAATTGTCGGTGACTGAAGTCTTCTTCATGTTCTTTTCGGCAGAGTTTCTCTGATTCAAAGCAGGAAGGTAAATAAAAATACCAATTTTTGTCGATGTTTGCGTATTTGCTTGCAATAGGTCGTGCGATCGAAATGTCAAAACTGTCCCGATTGACAGGTCCAGTTCTTAAACTGCCTGTATCATCAAAATGGGTTTTTACTGATTCGGATACAGCAAAAAAGTTGTTAGATAATTTTTTTAAACTTGCTTTAGACTTCTAGTTTTGTTGTTTATAACAACGAAAACATTCAAATCTCGCGCCTTTTGTTGAATCAAAGGCGCGCGCCTTGCCAAATAGAAAAGAGCACGGAAACTAAAAACATATTATTGCATCGATTCACTCAACATTAATATTGACCCCATAGCCCAGAATGCTTAGTTCTATTAAAAGAAATAAAAGAAATTCTTAACTAAGATAATCATGTTAACTGAATCACCAACTACGGAACAGATGAGTCTTTCTTCTATATTCGCCTCTAATCAGTTAAACTTGATTTTATTCAAACAAACAAAACTGAATTGCGAGCTTAATTGTTAAAATAAATGCATCATATGACAGTAAATAAGTATTGGTTCATATTTCATTTGTGTGTTTTAAAAAACTCGTTTTAAATACTGGTATTTCTTTACTTTGTCTATTTGATCCTCCACCATCCTTACGTTTCAGAACGAAACGCCGCCTCTGTTTTATATAAACAAAAACAAGCCATGTATATATATCTTTGTATTTTCCGCTATATATATATATGGTATCATTCAAGCTACCCCAAATGAGCTTTCTAGCCTTAGGATGTTTGGATGAGTAGATATTGAGCTATGTTTTTCAAAAAAATCAAAAAAAAAAAAAAAAATTAACGAAGCTTACATCACGTATTGGATTTAGAGTGGCACCTGCTTTTACACAAACATTACGAAAACTACTTTGAATTTTTAAAACATGCTTCAAATAATCTTTGAAATGATAATGTTGCAAGGTTATCTTTTTTCCTTCTCAAAATTTGAGACTGACAAAAACATTAACGAATTCCGGCGCTCCAATTTAGTTTAGCAATTCGGGCATTTAATTGATGAATTTTTTGCCGTTAAGATTTTTCTTGACTCCATTGCATAAGTAATACTTCATAAAGATGAAAATTTAATCTGAAAAAAGCGAATAATTACCAATGAAGATTTGTTTGATTAGGAACTGCGGATGTGTCTACGACGTGATGAAAACGTCTTACTAGACTACGTGTTTACTGTTGTATTAAAAAACGAAATGAAAAATTTAATTGCTTTTCCAGTTGAAGCGAATGATATATATTCTAAGAGGAAAATGGAGTAAGTCGAAAACTCAAAATCATTATTAAAAAGCCTACAGTTTCTTAATCGCGTGTTATATTCTTGTCGCTTTCATCTTTCACATTTCAATTCCACGTTATAGCAAAGTACTTGTATCGAGGGATGCAGACTCGATCTGCTAATGTGTACCGAGCAAAATCCTAATGTAAAAAAAAGCTGAGCGACTAAGATTTTAAAATTTCGTGCTTTTATAGATTGCGTTTTTATTTGGCGCCATGGTGGGAACTAAGAGATAATTAATGCTAAAATATTTCGTGGCAGTCAATTAAAAATCTTTAATAAATTCCACCTAGCCACTTTTTCTGTGGCTGTGGTGCAGTTTAAAAGTCAAGGTTATCGGAAAAATATTTAAATTGTTCAAACATTGACCACTTACTTAATCTACCTTTTACGACACGCAAAATGTAATACGTGTCATATAATGTCGTGTTTTACTTCGACTGCTTTCTATGAACAGTATATACACTGTCACTTTTGTGTTGTTCTGTTTTTTAACTCCGAAAGATATGGTCAATAAGACCCACTACAATGTCTTGAGTTGCGTCTAAAACAATTTTAGAATTAAGAAAACTTAAAAATCTCGTTGAGAACTAGATGCTATAATATAGATGAAGAGCGAAATAGTTCAAGCTGTTTACAGGCTTGTGTTCAGCAAGATAGCTTCATAACTACGGCGAAAACATTTTTTAAACATAAAGAATTCTTGACAATTTTTTTGGTGCTGTGGTTCATGAAAAAATATGCTTTAATATGTAAAATTAAACTATCTTTATTGAATCATTTTACTACAATATTAGGATCTATGATCGAAAAATCTATTAGGAAATGTTATCTCAGTGTGCGTTGTGAATGATGCATTAGAGGACAAATATCTCCTCACTTTGCTCTAATGCATTCCTTAATTTCTTAGTTTATAAAAGTATTTTTAGTAAGAAGGTGAAGTTGAAAATGCGAAAATATCAGAGCATATTGGTAGATACCAGCGGTTAAAGAAGCTGTACACATGCAGTAAAATATCCGTGAATGACTGATAATTTGTTTCTCGGCTGTTTCCGCAGTGCAACATCGCTTTAAAGCGTTGGCAAAAAGAATGTAAATTTTACAAGTCTTAGTTATAACAATTACCTATGAATCAAATCAGTGGCCAGCATAGTCTACCAAACCGTCTCTAAAAAGAGAATGACTAAGATTTTCTGTTTCGAATGTAACGAATTTGAAAATCTCTTAAGACTGTTGCACACACAGATGCACACCCATCCGCTCACAATTGTTTCAGTACATCTTAATAGCATCTAAAATTGAAATATCGAAATATTTGGCGAAAATTTATAGCAATTAGACATTGCGGTCAAAAATTCGGAGATTTATTGCCGTGCAATATTAGAAAAAATTGCAACATTTATAATTACACCACGATAAAAAGGATGTTTTTAAACGATACCTGAAACAAAAAGCCATTAAAAATTGTTCTGTTCGAGTAAAAGGCCATTTTACTAAAAGAAAAAAAAATGGATATCAAAACTAAAGCTTTAATTCAAGGTTTTTGAGAAAAAAAGTCTTTGAAAAAACATAAATTTAAAATCGCAAAGAATCCTTGTAGTAACAGAGCGAAACCAAATGACGAAATCGACAAACTGACTTGTAGCACTGCCGCCAGTGCTCAAACGACAAAGACAACGAGAAATACTAAAGTCATCCCATGCCGAACATCAACTGCTTAAATAATGCTTACCGGAGAATCAAAATACAACATCAATCTTTAAACGGGTAGCGTAGCGTTTGGTTTTCTAAAAACCGAGTAACTGAGAGTAAAAGACCCCAAAGAAATGTCAGATTCTCATTATACATGTAGGGCGACTTAATGTCTCTCATTTATAGAAAAATATATCTGCTAGTATATAGTGCGTTAAACACCATAACCTGTACTCAAACTGCTTCCAGAAGCTGCTTAAGTCGCTAAAATTTTAAACGGTTTAAAGACTGCACAAAGTTTAATTAGGGTATGAAACTCACCTCAAATTAGAGGACAAGACACTTCTAGAAGATTTTCGTGGCTTTCCGTGCAATTTTTAGTCTTTTTATCTCGCCGACTGATGAAATCGGTAAGTCTTAAAATAGATTAAAAATGTGTAAGCAAAATTAATCTATTTCAATAAATCAGTACTCATGGGAAATTTGAATGTTACGGATAATTAAGATTCGGTCCCAACTGTGTTAGTTTTAAAGGCTTAACTTGCCAACAGTTTACAGTAAAAGAGCAGGTGCAATACACACACGATACAGATTCGTATCACAAGTATACCGATTTATATTAGCATAATTGATAGCAATATCATTTTCAAACTATAATACCTGTTTTGGTTTTACGATCAGGAATTTAAACAAAAATGAGCACGGAGAGAAATTTTTGTCACTGATCTTAACGCCTGCATGAAAATGTCTTACTTAGCTGCTTTCAAAAAGTCCTGGAGGCAGCGTGACTCAGTGGTCAGAGTCGGGGATTGGAATGCGGTTGACCCGAGTTTGAGCCTTGTCTCGGCTACGGAGCAAATTTACCACACTTTGTAAGTAGCCAACCGGTTTGCCTCCTACCAGTTGGGATTCTTAACTGGGTGAGAGGGAGATTTTAGCATGATCATGATACTGAAAAGCACCTGTAGGGGCGTTATCATTGAGTATCTATTTATTTATTCTGATAAAACAGTGGTAATTTCCAAAAATGACATCTTAAATATGCTGTGACATTAATGAAATAATTATTTGTTCCTATAGAAAAGTACAAAATTTTTATATTACTTAGCTTCCAAATATTAAACTTGTTCCAAACAATATTTAGCGAGGTTCTCATTTCATGCAGAAAATCCGGAATACACATAAGACGACAACGTAATAACGAGTCCAGTTAACATTACAGACAGGAAACTATATTAAAAAGCTTAAATTAACATCTTTGTTGTCAAAAAACTTGTTACTTCTCTGCTCTGTTTCTCCTTATATAAAAAAAATGGACGTCCTTTCTGTTAAACAACTAATTAACGCAAGGAAATTACTAGAATTTTCAGCCGATTTCTACCTAATATTGTAATGTCGTTAGTTTTCGTATTCCCTTTTTTTGAGAGGGACCAGGATCTTCTGCAGCTGAGTCTTGTTCAGTTTTTTATTCAACTTCAGTGCAAGCTTCTATATCTAAATGTTAGTCCTTATCTATCTGGATCGTATCTTCTTCTCATCTCCTCTATGGAAAATGAGTTTTCCTTTTTATATTCTACTAATTGTTAGAGAATCATACGTAACTCTTGACGAAGATTGGCTTTACGTCAAATTCATATTTGGGAGATACCAAGCCCAAACACACCCAATTCTGTCCGCGCATAACGCAGTAAAATTTCTTCTACTACTCATAAAAACCTATATGAAAAACATGAAAGTTTTATACGAAAGCGCATGATAACTAAACTGTTCTCCCGCGCTTTCTGCATCCGGAACCTGGTGGTGAGTGGTTTCCAGAAAGAGGAGTAACAAGAACAAATGCTAACACATTCCCATTACGTAATCTTAGTTGAACCACCAAAGGACGCTAACTTAGGACCGCCCCTAGAAGTTCAAGCTTGTTTACTCAGAATCTAACCTTAGCTGGGCTCATGTTTGGGAAGGATCTCTTACATTAGTTAAGCGTTGTTTCTTAGACAACTGGTCAAATATTAGTTTAATAGCTGTTCTACGGTTACACGAAGAGAATGGTTTTATACGAAAGTTTACTCTAAGGAAATAAGACTATGACCTTGTGTCATGACCTATCTGAGTTTAAGTATTTTCGTGTGACCTTTCAGTTCACAAAAATTACCAAAGCATTTTCGTACGTTTTACACTTAGTAGATCTCATAACTAGGTATTTATATCATCAATTAGACTCTTCCTCTTCGCGTAAACAACTTAATTGGTATGCAGTTTATTTGTATAATACTGTGATAAATTTATATTATTCAATCATTTTCCTTTAATTAAATGAATACTAGCAAAGACCGCGTGGGTTTTCATCTTAAGAGTCGGTATTTGTTTCACTACAATATATTTGAAATAGCAGGAATGCTTTTGTTCGGGTTAAACTAAATGGTATTCCTGAAAGGGCAATTTTTAGGTTGTAAGAAATTTATATATTATATGTAAAACAGAACGTAAGAATGCTTTTGTCTGGGTTAATACAATTTTATTCCATCCCAAAATCTATATAAAATACCCTTTACCAATCTATAAAAGATTTTTAGACCTAACGCATCAAAAGCCATTTATAAGCTGAACCTTATGAATAATTGTTTTATTTGTCGGACTCCATTGTAAGAAGTTGGATAGTTGAGTGAATGAGTACTTTGTCGAATAGTTGAGCAGAGGGGTAGTTGGGGCGATAGATAAGGGGAAGGATGATTGGTTGAATAGTTGATAGGAGAGGCGGTTGAGACTATAGATGAGGGAATGGATGGTTTGTTGAAAGCTGAGCGGAGGAATGATGGGTCTATAAATGAGGAGATGGATGGTTGGTTGAACAGTTGAGCGGGCGATTTTTTTTTTTTTACGCCCACTTCAAGATGGCGGCAGTTGACCGTGAGGGACTGGTAACTATTAAATTAAAGATGTGGTACTGGGGTCTACTATTTCTGAGTTTTTCTGCGGATTAGAAAATGGTCGATTTCTTTGTTTTATACAATACACGGTTCGCCCTTGTGGGAACGAAAGAACTTACATTTCAAAACCTAATCGAATATGCAGTGATTACGGATGGAGCTTTTAAGAATTCAATAATGCAGGCAGCGGAACTTGAGGGAACTTTACGTTTAAAATCAGTCTTTGCCATTGATGTTAAAGTGGGCGCAGAAAACATAGCAAATAGTCATACTGATCTTTTGCCCTCTAATAAACACGTCAAAAATAATCATAGGCAACCCAAGCTCAGTGTGGGTGGTAACACTAGTAACGTCATTTTCAAAAATACTTGAAAAATAGAAATAATAGTTATCTACAAACCACTTGCAAGAACCCAAAACCCGTTCTCTGGCGGAAAAAACAACATCAAACAATTTTTAAGCTTCAAGGTATGTTTATTTTCAAACTATATATTTTACAATTTGATTGATTCTTTACGATCGAAGGAAAAAAATTAGAATTTCCCATACAAAGTCTTAAAAAATTTTGAAAATTTACCACCCACACTTAGCTTGGGTTGCCTGTGAAATAATTATATATTTTGTGAACACGGAATAGAATGCGAAGTCACTTTTAAAGTTGTGATAAAAATTTGTGAAAGCAAGTGTTATTATTTTGATCGTATTTGCACAAAGTCTTTGTTCAAAGCATACTCATGTTGACAGTCTGACATATCAAATCGGATGGCTCACTGAGCCATGATGATTCTTTGATCGACAAAAACTAACAAACTCTGCCTTCTCGGTCTATGCTCGCCTCTAGGTTTTAGATTTGTACTTGCTGACTATAGAATGCAGGGCCATCTTCGGTGATTAAAAACAATCAGAATACGCCATACCCGAAGAAGACGAGTCAAAGACCGTCGAAACGTAAACACAGCAAGAAATCAGGGTCGTAACAAGGCATATTATGATAGCTTTGATCCCGTTGTTTTAGACAAAATTTTGATCCCTGATCCCGAAATTTTCAAAAAAATTGATC
>JANCMA020425459.1:0-11032 GCA_024336925.2 Zoanthus solanderi
AATTTTTTTGTTAGAACGTTTTAAATAAATCGAAGCACCAAAAGTACAGCTTAAGGATGTTTGTTCTAATGTCAATCAATATTTAAAAATTTTAATGGTTATATACTTTTAAAAATGTGTGCTAATTATGCATACGAAACGTCAAGTTTTATGTAAATACATGTTTAAATTTTTAAAATGTGTTGGTCACCAACTGTTTGTGTTATATTTTCAATTAAACTAGGATGGCAGAAGACCAAGAGTTTATATTCATAAATATAATTTATGATAAATAAATATCGCGAAATACCACACAATCAGTAAATTGTGGTTATGTTATTGTTGGTTTGAGCTAATGAAAAACAAAATACCTGGGTTTTATTTTTCACGATCGACCCAAAGAAATTCCAGCATCATGATCTCCCATAGACCCGGAAAGGCTAAAAAAATCCCTATTGGCCAAATCTTCAGACCCAAAAAAAATCTTCAGACCTCCCCGTCAATAAAAAATATATAAGTTAAATGCCTAATACTGTAGGAAAACACCAGTATTGGCAGTAATTAAGAGGGATGACAGAGTGTGGAATAAAATGGCCGAAAAACGATTTTGCAAGAAAGTATGGCGATACGGCTTTGTTTCTGTTTCAACTGTAAAGTTAGTGTCTTAACAACATGAAGTATGAATTCATAATTTTATTTTGTGCAGCGTCAAATTTTGTAGCTTGTATTGTTTAACTTTGAGTTTGAAACATATTTTACATTTGTCATTTCATAAATAAAAAACGATATAAAGATTTTACCATCAAAATGAACCATATGCATAGCTCCAACTGAGCTATAGTGTGGTAGTTGAAAGATAATTTAACTTCAGTTACTAGTAGACTTTAGTTTACACTGATTCATACTTCTAAAATTTGCGGATGACTTTTCTTTTCAGAAAACTTTCCTCTTTCTTTACCGTATCTTCCATCTCTTTCTCACCCACCCCCCATCATCTCCATCCCACCCCCACCCCCACCTCACGCACTAAAAGGTCAGCGGGTCGGTGTGACACCAATGCGCTTGTTTTTGGTGTAGGTTGCTTGAGTGATTTGAAAGTGGTCAACAAAATGAAAATTGGTGGAAAATGTAGGTTTTAATGTGTTATTTATGTTTTGGCAACAATATTCTTTCATTAGTTGATCTTTTTTGGCTACTTCACACAGATACACTTCGGACAAAATAGACTTCTATATTTGTTTAAATTACTGTAGACAAGCAACAAGCAAAGAAGAATGCTTCAAAACACGCAATATTTTAAATTGCTTCGGATATAAATTCTTATATGAACGACTATATTTCGCCAGCTGTATGGTATGATACTCATTGGTGCGAGTCGGTATTGAACATATCGGGTTGCCAGAAGAGTAGAGAAAAATCTTGCGTCTCGTTCTCCGCCCACACTCAACAAGGTGGGTCAAGGTTTTCAACCAATAGTATTAAGCTATGAGTGTTAAAATATGCACTTCAGGCACATAACATTAAATACTTGAAAGAATAGAAACTTTATTGGGTGTGCACCTCTTGCTGGGAGTTGTTGTTGCATCGGTTTGATCAAGATGTCGGGTTTAGTTAAGCCAAGGAAATATGACTGGAAGGATAGTAATCTGGCGTTGTTCGGGTCCGATTTGGAGAAGAATGTAAGATAAATGTTTATAAAGTAGACAATTTACCGTTGTAAATGTAGGCTTCAAATTAAATAATAGTAATACTTTCCAGCTGTGACTTGCAATTTTGACAACTGGTGCTGCCTTGAAATGTTTTGATATAAATACTGCAAACACGCGTCATTTCTCCTTTCTCGTGAACAGATCAAGAGGGAATCCGCAGAATCAGAGCCCGCGTGGCACGGCTCTGGACAACAAGAAGGGAACGAAGTTTGGAGGATCGTAAAGTTTAAGGTATTTAGCATATGAGCTGTATATTAATAAATAAAATTGAGTTCTTCGAGATATACTATTTCAGCTATTGTTTTAGCATCACATAAAAACAGTCGATATACGGTAACGGAGTTTTCTTTCGCTATGATATGTTTATATATTTTTCATATTCTCTAAGAGGGATTTTAAAGCAATAAAAAGTTAATCAAGAAACATTATTTATATTATTTGACTTGAATAAATTTTACTCTGGCTAAAATGCAAATAACTTCCACTTTAATTTGGTGCCGTTTCAGATTTTCAAATATTTGGCAGGTCTGTTGAACACCTCCATATTAGCTAATAACACTAAGTAGCTATATATTCTAATTAATTTTTATTTTAATTAGTATTTATTTGGTCATCTGAGTTGTTGTGAGTTATTCGATTTACATTTTAGAGACGTGTTTAATTTGTTTGTTTTAAATCACATTATGCACTTAGTTTCTGGGCCAGTTATTCCTAGAATAAAAATACGACACCAGTTAGAACATGTTAACTAAATATGGTCACGTTTTGCAACTTTAGTTCCAACCCACAAATCTGTGGTTATGCTGTATAACCAAATATATATTTATATATATGCTTCACGGTATAAAAAAACAAGATAAATGACTGACAAACTCAAAGTTTATCTAGAATAGAAGGAATTCGAAGAATATGCGATTTTTAATTTTGTTAATTAGATAAAAACATGATTAAGAACTGATATATACAAGTGAAACAACAACAATTTATTTGTATCTCCTCCAGGTTACACAACAGTTTTAAAGATAATTGTAAAAATGAAAATTTAGCCAGATTGTTATGAAGATATCACTATGACAATACTGATTTCACCGAAAAAAGCTAGTTAACTAAAAATAATGCACAAAAAACAAAGATGCAAAACACAGAGAAAAAACAGGTTTTTAAAGGCACAAAAATGTAACTAAATAGAATCAATAAAAGTCAAATAGATGTGGCAGAAACAGCTTTAGAAATAGTTAAGTTTTACACTGTAGTGAAAAGAATTTTAAAACTGAAGTTTCAGACTGTAGTCCTTTGTCAGAGTGATTGCATGAGAGATGAATAAAGAGGTGTTTATATAGTGATGTACGTAAAGAAAAATAACGCAATGAGATAGGTATGTAAAAAACAAAAGGAAATAAAAGGATAGATATGTGTGAGAAAAAAAAGAAAAAAAATATGTTTAAAGGAGAAAAAGGTTCCGGTACAACAGAAGGTTAACAGAAAGTGTGAAGCGTTCATTTATCCCACAGGGATTAAGAGTGCCCAAAGCATGAATTAGTTGCATTTCTTTAGTCTTGTGACAGTAATGATATTTTAAGATCAAAATAACTGCAACCAAAATTAGCAGGCACAAAGCTCAGCTAATGCAGTTTTCAAGAATATTTGTTTTGTGTCAGTTAATTAATTTCCATGGCAACTGTAACATCAGTTGTTGATGTTATCATTGTGAAATCTTGAAAATTTTGAATTTTTCTGTTTTCCCAGAAACTCTTCTCACTTTCAAAAGCTGTAAAAAAAATTCTATTCAAGTTACAAACACAAAATGTAGTCAAAATATGTTTTTAAACATAGTGAACAGCTATCAGAAATTTTGTAGTCAATGCTAAGAAAAAAATTGGAAAAAAAGTGAGGGGTCCATTCAATCCCCCATCCTTGGAAATTTGAGGGTTAAAAGTGAACATATATATTATCTGTGAAAAATGTATAAAAATTGAAAACTATAGGCAGTTACTTTCATCGGCAACAAACAGTATTGTAAAAGACCTACAATACTTCTGCATGACAAAAATACAGATTGAATTAATTTGATTTCTGTAAATATAAATGATTGATGAATATATTAAACATTACCTTTGCTCATTAAAAAAATGTTTTGTTAAGTTACTGCTTTTAACAAAGAAAATGCAGTTAAATGAAAATTATCACTCATCCTAATATATACCAAAACCAAAATATGTGGATATTAAATGCAAAGTATAGGCAAATGTACCATAACGTAAAATTAAATCTAACTTTCCTATAAAGTGACCACTCATTAATTTTTGTTTGTCTTGAAGAGTAGAAATGATTGGTGTTATCCAGTTGATGAAACCCTATAAAGTGACCATTCATTTTGTTCATCTTGAAGAATAAAAATGATTGGTATTATTCAATCTAACTTTTGAACCAGTTAATTATAATAAAGCCCTGTAAAGTGAACATTCATTTTGTTTGTCTTGAAGAGTAGAAATGAACCAGTTGACGAAAATGATGGACTTTATTTCTTTCTAAATTTTGATACCTGTAGTTGATGTATGAATTTTTAATAATGTTAATTCGAAGAAAAAGGTTGAGGAAAAATATAGTCATTGCTAGTCAGGTTATAGTCTTGAATTAATCAGATTAAATTAATTTCTTGCAATTTTTTTTTACTTATTTCAGGTTGAACATTGGCCAAAGGAAGATTATGGAAAGTTCTTCAGTGGTGATTCTTACATCGTATTACACACATACAAAAAGGACCCAGATAGTGAGGTGATGTTTACTTGAGTTTGATCTTAAGCCTGGTAGCCACAAGTGATGTAACTACCGAATCCCAAACAAAAATACAGTATAAGAGTTCCTATGTCTCTCTGAAAACAGTTTAACATTGTTGGAAACTTGAGGGAAGTGTCCCTTCTTTGTTAGATGCACATGAATGGAGATCTCTCAATGCGAATAGAGTGAGATGGTACGGGCATGTGTTGAGGAGGGATGATGAGCATGTTTTGAGAAAAGTGCTGGAGTTTGAAGTGAAGGGCAAGAGGAAGTGAAAACAACCAAAGAAGATGTGGAAGACACAAGTGGAGAAGGAGAGCAAGAGTGTTGGTTTAGAGAAGGAGGAAGCCTTGAATCTAGCGAGATGGAGAGTGGGATTTGGAGAGATTGCTGTTAGACCGCGGTAAATCTGGCCACCCCCATTTATGGTGATATAGCCTGGATCAAAATTTGATTGAAATTGGATTGACATTGCATGTTTTAAAGTTATCCATAGCTGATCAATCACTCATTCTTGGGTTGAGTCACATCTAGTATTGAGTAGTAGATGCCAACCAATTTTATTTCAGTACAGGTCGGCCAAAAGCTTAAGGTTGTAATATTATTGTCTTCAGCAGTGCATTGCTTCTAAAGCAAAGAGAAAAGAAGTGATTTTTTTTCACTGAGGCGTATTTTTCTTATTTTGTTGCAACTTTGTTTGATTTTATAATAAGTTTTAAAACTAAAGACAACTTACAGTAATTGTACACATGCAATATTCCACAATGTTTAATTTTCCTAAGGTGATTAATTCTCTTAGTATAATTTTAAACTAAGCAAAAGAGAATCTTTTATTTTAACTTCATATTCGAACATCTGCAGAATATCCATTGAAAGCCATTTTTTATAATATTTACTGCATAGCACAGTGAATCATCATTATTTGTTTCACATCTGTATTTTCCCATCTAGGATGGGTTTGGATAGACGATGACTGCTTTCCACATCTGTCAATCCTGTACACATGCTTCTCCACTATCAATTGAATCCTCCATCACACACTCATGTTCAGATGTGTAACAACATAAAGTTATATTTGAGGACTTGCATATCCAATAAGATTACAGGAAACACTTTCTTCAGCTCTGATAATTTTACATTGTTTAATATTGAAATAGCAACTGCCACAGAAGTAAATTTAGAATGAAAATCTAGCAAGTCTTCATTATTTTTTTGCAATTTTGTTTAGGAGTTGGATTATGATGTACACTTCTGGATAGGCAAGTACTCCACCCAGGATGAATATGGCACTGCTGCTTATAAGACTGTGGAGCTTGATCACTATGTAAGTAAGATATCAGAACTCAGCTGCTGAAATACAGCAGTTTGGCCGCTTATTAGGCTATAGAACATTTAATCTCTTTGTATCAAAAAAGAAAAGAAAATTTTTTCCTAACGATTCCCAAAAAAAACATTTCAGTTTTCATGGTTGGTTTTATATAATTCAAAGTGCAACTGCTAGGAAGCAAAATAAATTAATCAATTTCCAATTTATTTCATACAAATAGTCAAATTCATAGCTATAGCACCAGAGTAGCCAACAATTATCATGTACGTCATTGCTGCACACACCTCAAAAAATTCACTGTATCTTAATCAAGGCCCAACAATTTGGAACTCTCTACCTTCTACAATCACCACTCTGTCAGGTAAGTGACTTTGTATGAAATGCTAAATTCTCCCAAGAGTTATGAAAAGAAAATAGGAATAATGTAGGGAGAGATTAGAACTTGATCAAATTTAACTTCTAATTTTATCATTTTCGTGTAGTGCAAAAACGTGACTTTTTATGGAATGCTAAATTCTTGCAACATTTATGAAGAGATAATAGGGATTATCTAGTGAGAGTTTAGATCTTCATCAAAAGTCACTTACGCCTAGACCCTTCAATTCAAGCTGCTATTGCTTCTCTAAAAAAGATTTATAATTCATATAACATGCTATTTAGGATATCCAAGGAAAAAGTTGCTATTCTCAAAATTACAGCTTACTTCTGTCTTGGTAAGGTTGGAAACAAGAACATGGGTTAAAAATTTGACCCTTGGTTAGTGCTAATCGTTTTTTGAACAACTGGGCCCATGTAGATTTAAACTAAAAATCAAGATCATAATACTGTATCCGATCAAATGTACAGCGTAAAGACATATTGTGTTAAAATTATTCATTCCAATACTCTCATGTCTGAAAAATTGGTACACTGCACAATATTGCTGTGGAAACTCAAACCCTGTCTCCTTGAAGAGGCAATCAGAATTAGGGTAAGAGGAAAATTTTCTTATCCAATTGTCCTTTGGACAGACACTACTGGTATATTAGATTTATTGGTCGTCCAAAACCCATACAGAGGTTCCCGTGTCCAAAACATTTTGCTTGAAACTCAAAAACAATTAGGCATATATTCAGGGCCCATACCTAGGATTTCTTGTTCTGCAGGGGCAAACTCTGTTCTGCTTCAAAGGGGTCTCCCATATACAGACAGGGTTTATTGTTGGATGTTTTGTTTTCACCCCTACACAGAAGGTTGTCTTTAAGAACTGTTAGGAAACAAGCCATATAGATGATTTTTTATAAATTATCATGATTGATTATGACATAAATACTGGCCCCTCCCTCCCCCACTATGTACAGCCCTAATATTTTACTGTTTTTTATCACATATCAGTAGAATTACTCTCAATTGAGTTGTACTTTGCTTTTGGTAAATAATTGTTAAATATTAGTTTTTTTACTGTACACTCGTCAGGTAAGTTGTTTTTGACTTTAATATAAGAAAGTGCTTGTGGCAAGTTGTGTCAATGGCTTACTTGTCCGAACTGTATTTCTAACTGCCCCAGACAATTGGACATAGGTTTTTGTACACTCTGAAAATGTCAACTTCTTGTACTACAGTATGCAACACTAATCATTACGTGTTGAATCTGGCCAAGTAGGTTTGGGTATGAGTATAATAATTATCAGTATTTTCAGTGATAATCAGACATTTCAGTCTTTATTTCATTAATCATAAATCATTCATTTTGCCTACTGGCTGTTGTTCTACATTTAAAATGAATAAATACAAGATTTTGTAATAAATTGTTTTTCAGCATGGGGACAAACCAGTTCAACATCGTGAAGTTATGGGTCACGAGAGTACACGCTTCAAGTCTTATTTCAAGACCTTTGAACTGCTGAAAGGAGGGTAAGAAAGCCTCTACTTTTTATAACTCAGGAGTTAAATCATTTTGATGATTGTTGCAATTAGTGTAAGTTGCTAATAAAGATTCAACCATTTGCTCTTATTCAGTGTTATGAAGGAACATTGCTCTGATGAAGACGTTTGCCCAAAATGACAGCATTTATTTTTGTTTACCCTCTTTACTTTATCACTGTGTGTGCACTATTTTCTAATAATAATAATAATAATAAATTAAGCATTTAAACTTTCACTTTGAGCCAGATCCTTGACTTAAATCTGTTGGGTAAAGTGCAAAAGCTCATCACCAATTTCATTCATATTTTAAATGTCTATTTTCTATGCTTGCATGGGTTTCTTGATGGCTATCATCCATTCATGATCAGTTCAATTTTGTGCCAGATCACAATCATGCAATCTTCAGAGATCTTAAAGCATTATCCACGACTTAACTGAAGTCTTTCAAGGTCTACCCTTTCTTTGTTGCCAATCAACAACTATATCTCTGCATTTCATCACCACACTATCATTATATCTCTCTACATACATGTACCAGGGCTCGAAATTAAATAAATTTTCAAGTTGCCTTCTGGCGACTATCAAAGAAAAAATGGTCACCAAATATAAAAATGCAGTTGCCAGATAAAACAAGAACAAAAACTCAGATAAGAACCTTATTTAATTAGCATCGTTGTTCGTTTTCTGGCAGATTGTGGCTGCATTGTGGGACAGATCCAATACTTGATCTTGTCAATTTTACCTTAAGCAGTAAGTGAACAAACTAATAAGAACATTTCAGTGTTATTTAAGCCAAGAAAAACTGCATCTTTCACATTGCATGCCAGCTAACTCGTACGATGCAAAGGCGTCAAACATGGCAGGTAGCCATTTAGTACCAGACCTCCTCTTCTCAATCCGCTAGTCGGATTATGCTGATTTCAGTTAGAATGTGTTTTTGCAGGGAAATTTCGGCGCAAGGTCTGGATTCCAAAATTTTTTGCTTGTTTTGTTTGTTTGTTGTAGTTTTTCACTGGAAATTGACAACTCAATTATCAACATTTGTGTTCACAGGGAAAATAAATGCCAGTAATCCATGGAGAGTAGAACGACCAGTTGCAGAGAAATTCAGTGGTTGAGCACTAAAAATTTATAACTGAGATTCTTTTATGTGTGAATTAATTTGGATTTCATTTTGCAAACGCAGAAACGAGACTTTGGAAATTGTTTCTCACCTTTAAGCTTTTATATATCAAAGGAACATAGTCGTCATGTTCAAAGTTTTAGTCGCATTGGTGACCGTATCAGTCGCAATTTCGAGCCCTGCATACATGGTCAAACCAACTCAATCTTCCACCTCTAATTCCTAATGCTATCAAGGCCCAAACGCTCCCTCAATTCTAAAGAAGGCTTCCTATCCTTCAAGGTGACATTACACATCCATATTCAGAGGTTTCAATAGAAGGTGGCTACCAGCAATGGACCACCGGCTACTTTGCTTTATCCCGCCGCCTATTTCAGACAATAACTTGAATGTTTTGGACGTACTGTGTATCTGACTTTTCCTAGAAACTTTCAACTGCTTGTTTGCCTAGACGCCTACTTTTCAAACACAGCTCGCTATTCAAAAACTTACTAAAAGCCCTGCTATTATCTTATCACTATATTTATATATTTTATAATATTATTAGGTTTTACTAGTATTATAATAATAAATTGTTATTTCTTTTTATCAGTATCATCATCATTATTATAATATTATTATTTTAATGCAGTTCAACTGAATCTGTTTCTGATAATGACATATTGATGTCGTCGAAATGTCACATTTTAGTGCTTTTGTTATAAAGTATTTCCCAAATCTTTATTAATTATTATTTCAGAGCTGAGTCAGGATTTAACCATGTGACTCCAGAGACATACAAGCCACGCCTTTGCAGGTGCATTAAGCTTTCACCAGTAAGTGATTGGTCATCCCTTGATAATTAGTCCTACGGCCAAGTCAATTCAACCTCCCTTCTAGGACAGAATAAACATCTTATAAGAAAAAAAAGCACTGTCATACCTCTATTATCCAGACTCATCAGAACCTCGGTAAACAGCCCGGATAATCGAGAGTCTGGATAATCAAAAAAATGAATATTAATGAGATACAAATGTAAATAACATGTGAACATCAAAGAAACATATTTTTAATCATGAAATTTACACACTGTTTATGTATTTACAAATATTTGCTTTTTGGAGAGTGGGAGTTGGAGAGATTGCTGCCAGAGTGGGGTAAATCTGGCCACCCCCATTTACAGGGATAAAAATCTGGTGGATCAAAATTGGAATTGAATAATAATTGAATTGTTCAGATATTCATAATTTATATAACACTCTAAAATGTTCAAGTATACTTGTTTGCTTCAAAAACTTCTTGTCCCACTTCCGAACAAAGATAATATGCTGTTTCAACAGTCTTTCAAAAGGATTTAATCAGTCTATTTGCAACTTCAAGTTTTCAAGATGACAACTAACTAATATTCATAAAAAAAACCAGACCAGAGAAAAAAGTCTGGATAATCGAATAGGCCAGATAATTGAGGTTTGACTGTATAAAGACAGTTAAAGGAAGCTGTAAAACAACAAAACTTTCTTTTCAATTACAGAGATCTGTTGTGTGTGAAATAAAAGAAGTTTCATGCTGCAAGGAGAGTCTTAACACTAGTGACGTTTTCATTTTTGACAAAGGTGCTGTTATTTACCAGGTATGATATAATTATATTATTTGATTGTAGTTATTTAAAGTTTTTCTGTCAAAATATTAATAACATGATCAAGCCTGTCAGTGAAAAAGTCAGTAGGTGTACGATTATTCGTTTGCCTTGGCTGACAGAGACGTGCGATGGCATGCGGTGACTTAAGTGACTAAAAATGCAACATAACGAGAGAAGGCAAAACATTAATGTTTTTTAAAATTTAACCGTGTTAAAACCGTAAAGCATTTTAATTTATAGATTTTTATCTTTTTTATCATGTTTTATCCATACGAAAGCCTAAAGACTAGTATTAACAATGCAGATGCTTATAGATTTCGTCTGCTTTTTACCGCAAAGGAGACAAACTGTCTAGTAGACTGCTTTCAGCAAAAATAATTATTTTTGATACATTTAAATGGGTTTTTCTTAACGTAAAAGAGCTCATTTTTTACGACAACCTCAACTTTTGAGGGACAACTAAAAAATAATTCTTGGTTGCCCCATGTACAAAAAGAAATTTTCCAGAGGGACCCACAGCTACATGTTTTTCTGCAAATTCTAAAAGAAAAGAAGCATGATGACCTGTTTTCAAAAAGTAAGAAGTCACTGCT
>JANCMA020425563.1:0-11031 GCA_024336925.2 Zoanthus solanderi
TTCTTGTTGAATCATACCAAATCCCGACGATGGATCCAACTGTTGTATTTACTAGGCCACCCTTTCCACTGCACGTAGAGTTGATCCCCTCGACGTTTCAAGACTTTTTCAATACGGCACACCGTATCGTCGTCTACATGTACACGTTGCAGTTCTTGAGCATAAAACGTTCCCGTGACGGGGGTGCCGTCTAATTCTTGGACTTTGTAAGTGACAGGAGAACCCACTGTGACACGAGTCACTTCAAACACTTCTTCGGTCCACTGCGGAAGATAACCTTTCTTGAAGGGACGCACAGCTTGACTGAGGCGGACACGGTTTCCGACTTGGAATTTAATGGATCCTACAGGCTTCGAAGGATATAGCTTTTTCCGCACTTGCAATTCGTTATTAGCGTTGACATCTTGAGGAGCCATACCTAAGCTACGATGATAAGATTCGTTATAACCTTCTACCAAATCTTGTAAGATGTCCATGTATTTCAGGGTGTTGGCGGCCGTGAAGTAACGGTACATCCGGCCCTTCAAGGTACGATGAAAACGTTCTACCAGAGAGGCTTTGGCATCTCCAGAGGTGCTAAAATGGTGAATGTCATTCTGGCGGAAAAAACCTTGCACGTAGGTGTTGTAGAATTCTTTACCTTTGTCTGTCTGCAAGCAACGAGGGTGGCGAGGATGAGCTCGTTTCAAAATTTGACCCCAGGCTTGCTTGATTTTGGGCCCTGACTTGTCGTGCACGGGTTGTACCCAGGCATAGCGCGAAAAGGCATCGATGACTGTCAACAAATATTTGTTGCCTTGATTATACTTGCTTAGTTTTTGCATATCCACCAGATCGGCTACCCATTGTTGATCGATCCCCATCACTTGTACCCCTTGGGTAGGGAAGGTGCGGCGTACGGGTTTGTGTAAGGTGTAAGCCACATCCCTTTCCAGAGCTTGACGAACCTTTTTTAATGGGAGTCGTTGAGCTTTGGCAAAACGTCTTAATCCTCCTAAACTACCTTTGGTAGTGGTTGATGATAAGCTTTACGGATGTTTTCTAGAGTATTACTCTTCTTCCTTCGAGGAGCCATGGACCACGTCTAAAGGTCGGCAAAAGGCTTGTGTCACTAAATAGACTAGGCAATGCCATACAAAAGTCCAGAGCTGGGGAACTATTTGAGGCATATCTTCTTGTACATTTCTGAAATGTTCGTATGCCTGGTCCGGAGAATATTGTTGTTGGAGCCGGTCGACATAAGCTGCAAAACGTCCCCAATCTCGAGGTTTGTTTTGCACAACCTGACGAAATAGTTGCCGTTTCTCCTAATGGGTTAATGTTCCCCCAGGATAATCTTGTAAACCCATGACACGGTGAGCTAAAATCTTGTAGATATGCCAGCTCTCTCTCATGTTGTTTTGCTACTAACCTCTTCTGTTATGATTGTAGATGGCCAGTGACCTCCTTACTTATTCTTGCCAACACTTGCAGACTGTAAGACGACAGCCCAATCTCCAGCAGTTTAGAGTACTCCTGTCTTACAAAGACTGTCGGTCATTAGACCCTTTCACCTTTACCCGCTCGTTGCATGTTCTGACCATACCAACTCGTATCCGAGGACCTCGCCATCGTCGTAACATTTGTCTTCATTTTTAACTCTTTTTTTCTTCTTTTTTCCCTCAGATCTTACTTCACTACGACCCCAATAGTGATCACGAACATTTGTATGAAGTCATTGCCTATCCTCCCAATAGTTATGGGTTCTTTTTACGACCTTGTCTTTCTTTTATTTTAAGGTTCAAACTGGAGGTATGGACTATGGATATATGCATCTAGAGAATGTTCAAGCTTGTAATTACCATGATAGCTTGAAAGTGGCTTTGTTTCGACATTGTCAAATTTCTTGGATAGAGTACGAAGTTTGGTACAGAGATTATATAGACTCTTATGGTGTTCCGTGTCACGAAGTATTTAACATTTCATGAAACTTGTCTTTTTTTATTTTAAGGTTCAAACTGGAGGTATTTACTTTGGCTGTATGCATCTAGAGAGTGTTCAAGTTTGCGATTGTCGTGTTTCCTCGAAAGTGGCCTTTTTCCAATATTGCCAAGTTGACTGTCTAGATTTTGAAATTTTTTACAGAGATTATATAGGCTCTTATGGTGTTCCGTGTCATGAATCGTGGTAACTTTTTTTATTTTTTGATAGGTCGTTCTGATGTTTCCCAGTTACATGTGTTTACATTTTCAGCGTGTCTATCACCAAACATGGGAAACAGTGGCTACCTTCCAAAACTGTTTGTGTGGGGATACCCCTTTTGATCTTTATTATTATCACCGTCGTCGGGCTGTTTTTGAATGGTGCGGAGACATTTTTACTCTCGACTATGTAGCTCTTCTCTTTACTCTCTTTGGTTCGGAAGCTTTTTTCGATGTTATCAAATTAATCTCTATTTTTCTCTGTAGGTCTATTGGAGTAAAACTTGTCAGCAATCATCTTATTCATTATATATGCATTGACTACTTGATATTCCGTTTAATCATCAGGATTTTTGTTACGAAGTTGGCGACAATTACTTTTTTTGAAGAAAGAATCTAGTGGACCAGAAGTTTATTCGATACTATTAATTTCTATTTTACTCTGTAGGTCTTTTGGAGTAAAGCTTATCAGGACTAATCTTATGCAATGTTAATGCATTATGTATGTGATCTTCCGTATAATTGTTGGAGACTTTGTTACAAGGACAACTTTCTTGATCTTTTTTAGGTTTTGAGTAAAGAATCCGGTGGTAGAGAACATCATAATCATTTGATAAACATAGCATTTCAAGATGGTTTCAAGACTTACTTTTTTGATGACGAAAAACAGTTTTCTTCCTAGATTTTGAACAAAGAATCTAGCGGTGGGGAACAGCATCATAATCATCTGATAAACGTAGAAGCTCAAAATGGACGTTTTATCTCGGTTTACATAGCATTTTGTACTAATACTTGGTGTTAAGGACACTACATTTCCGTCATCAGTCTCGATTTCATGTTCTTTTTCCTTATAAATTCCAATCTATTTCCGATTCTCTTCATTCTGTTGTGGAGAAGATGGCCAAAGGTAGTCAAAATTCTATCTCTTTTGAACGAAGTATTGCCCGAGAAAAGGCCCGCAAAAAGAGAAGTCGAGAAGGGGGTCAACACACCCAATTGAGTGACCGCCTTCAACAACATCAATATGACCATTGTTACGATCAGATCGAAGTGTTGCCTCCCAAAAAAGGAAAAACAGAAGAGGAAGAGCCTTTATCAGAGTCCTTCCAAAAACTAGTCCACGATCTGTTGAATAATAAATCGAACAAGAACCTTGTCCGTTGGTGCCCTTTTCACGAAAACCAAGAGCTAGTACAGCGGGTGACCGAAAAAGGATGGGAATATTGTCGCTGTCCCATCCAATGGTGTTTGTTTTGGTGTGGTGCTGATGTGGTGGACGATTGGCTGCAACGGCTCCCTGCTAGTCTTCATTCTAGCTACAAAGAAAAGCATGACGAAAATGGACACATCCGTCTACCCTTTGTGTGTTTTTGTACTCAGCAAGACTACCATCACCTTTGCATGTACAAGAGTGGCTCTAAAAAGAACCCTAATCGTTTCTTCTTGACTTGCTTTTGTCAGTATGCTAAAAAGTGCAAATTCTTCCAGTGGCTAGACGAACCCCTCAGCACTTCTAATGCTAAAGCTTGGTATTAAGGAGACTCTTTTTTATTTTTTTACTCAGGTAAAGCAACATAAAGAGGGCTGCTACCATTTGGTAAATGTCAATTCGAAAGGACGTCTGACAAAACCCATGTATCAGCATTGCCATGAAAAGAACAATTTTAAAGCTTGCCTCTATTCAAAGACAAGACTCTATCTCTTAGTTCGAGATATACGACCCCTGCACCTGGCAGAGTGTTAAGAACTTTTTTATAATTTTTCAACAGATTTGTTATAGTAGTCGTCGATGGCATCTCACAGAAGTGATAGAGCATACGTTCTACCATCGTACAGTATGTTACCTAGACTGCAAGATTGATATAATAAAGACTGCGAGCCTATGTAAATGTCACCACTTATTCAAGTTAGTTTCTTACAGATCCCAAACAGTACGTACGATTGGCATTTGCTAGACGTTATCAACTGGCTTCCTGACTATTACAGAGTGAAATATCAGCGTTGTCCTGAAGGAAAAGTTCAAAGTGTTTTACTAAACAAAAATTTCACTTGGGAAAACGCTTATTTTACAAATGTTAACTTATACAGACTATTTTTTTTCTTTTTTCAGATCATTTGTTATCCTCAAGCCACTTGGATGAACTATTATAGAATGGACACTTGCTATTTAGACGATTGTTGTTTGTGGCACCAAAATTATGTATGCTTAACCAACAGATTTTGTTTTTATGGGAGCTGCCATTGTAATTGAGCTCAAAACTGGTGTAATTGTTTTTTAAAAAATAAAAAAAAAATCTTTGCTAAACCAACCTTGTTGTGTTGTTCTTCTCTATTGTAGGTGCTGGGGCCTTCCGTTCGTAAAGTATTTAAAGCCCTTCAACAAAGACCTTCTACACGTCGTAGTACTCTCTGGAAAAAAATCGATTGGCGTCGTGTAGGGTGTTTGTGCGGTCCCGCTTTCTTTTCTGTCAGCCCCTTTTATAGCGAAGATTGGATGGCTTTCATGAATAAACAGCGCGTTCAAGTTATCTTTTATAAAGGAGAACTTAAGATCTATCATCATTGACTGCTCGTTTTTCTTTTTTTCTAGATTGCCCACCCTTCTGTATGTTACGTTTTGTATCATATCAGATTTCCAGTCTCGTATCACTTACTGGTATGCCTTTGTCGTCAAGTTTACTACCTGTATAGAGAATCTTTTCCCTTTGATTTGAACGATTTTGTAGCTCAAATGGGTCATGGAGACGATTCTGTTCATGTTCGTTATCACTACGGAGACGTGGCTATTGCTTTTAGTGGGAACTTTTTTCCCAGAATCATGTATAGTAGGACTAATCACCCTTGGTATGAAAATACAGCTCTAAATATTCGTTATCATCCATTTCAAGTGTAAGTAGCCGGATTAGTGATCAGCAAACTACTTCAAATGCTAAGAGTTGATCCCTCGTGGCACGTTCCTTGTCAATGCGGACCTGTTTTAGGCTGGATCCGCAGTCAATATGATTGGTGTCTTCATCTAGAATGGAAGCATCGTCTATTCGAAAGTATTCATGGATGCATTGTCAGGAGCAACTACCATCATGATTTTCAACACAATCCTCACTGTGTCCAAGTTACTTGTTTAGCTCGTCAAATTTGTAGCTATAATGATAACTTTAAAGATTACTTACCTCCTTATAATATTTATTTCTATAGTGACGAAGGGGAACTGTTGCCCCACAGGTTTTCATGGCCCAGTGAAAATAGATGGCTTGTACGGTGGTATGTTCTCTCTTACCTTGTATAATTTTTTTCTCTTTTTCAGGTCTTTATAGGGTGGCTCATACGGTGGTTTGCGCTCTCTAACTTTGGTAATTTTTTCTCTATTTTGCAGATCTTCGTGGGGCTTTATCCTAGAATTCTTAGACACCACAACATGACCTTACTCTTAAAAGACATTTGGCTAATAAAACGAATTGCAGATTGTTGTGGCTCTCTACTCTCCTAGATAAGTCATACGAAAGATCTGAATTTTTCTCTTTTTCTTGCAGGTGGCTAATATGCTATTTTATAGGACTTTCAAACCAGTCAGGTCAGCTCTTATCGGGTTCCCTAGATGTTTATGTTCTCCTAACCTCTCTACTACCCTTTATGCTTATGATTTCAGTCAAGGCTACACTCTTTGGTGATATTTTTCTCTTTTTTTGCAGATGGTTGCTGTCCAACTGGCTTTTAAACTTGGTCATTTTAGATTTCAGTATGAAGGATGTTTGTGCTCGGCTAAGATCTATACCTTTGATAATCGTAATTGGTGGAGTATTAGTGACAGAGGGAGGCTCTGGATTATTTGTAGAGAAGGAAATATAATTTCTTTTTCTAGTGTTAACGCAGACTATGTATTTCAAAGATTGCTTGAAAGAATAACTGAAAATTGGTAATTTTTTTGTTCTTTACAGGTCTTAAACTTTACAGTAAAGGCCATCCTCTACCATGCTGCCATCACTCCTCGGTGTTCTCCTCAAGTCTTTCATGGTGGCAAGATTATTTCTGTTTGTGTGGTCCTGCTTTTGGTTATACTAGAAACTCGGCGTACGAGTCCATGGATCCTCTTTGGTATCGGGCTGATCATCGTGACCACTACTACTTTTTTCAAAGAGGAATTCTTTGTCTTCGCTATTCTTACAATCTTGTCACCAGAACTCACGATTGTCGACTCCGTATTTATAGACAGCCTATGCCTTTTCATCAATTCCCTCTCCGACGACCTCGCCTCCAATACCCAACAGCTTTTCCCTTCTCTGAATGTAGACAATCCTTCTTCTCTTTGAAAAGCTATCCTCCTTAATTTTTTCTCTTTTTTCTTACAGGTCCTGGTAGCTGTTCATCCTATCAGCTTATATCACCGGGGTGTTTATTTACCTCTAAATGACGTTTGTTCAGGCCTTTACGCAGATGGTCGGTCATGTTTTCGTTTTACTCATCGTCATTTTGAAGATTTATCTCCATGTAGCCTATCAACTTCTTACTCTTTTTTTCGTTACCCTGTTCCAGCCCTATGGCACGGTATCATTAGCAAACCTCGACGCTTTTTACGTCAAGAAAATAACCCTTGGGTGAGACGAGCAGCTAATAAAGACTATTGGTATAGTGACATGTTTATTCGTCTTTTTCATGATCTTGAAATAGGTATTGACCCTCTTGCTGATGTTTGATCTTTTGTTTTTTCTTACAGGTTTACCAAATCGAGCATGTTCATTATGACCATCTAGAAATAGATTACGATTTCATTCGATTTAATCGTATTCCTTACTTGTGGAAACGTAGACTAGGAAGGAATCGTCTCCCTCAAAAAATGTTAAGATGTGTACCTTATTTCAAGGTCCTAGATATACTGCACTTTTAATTGTCACGGTCATTATACCTCTTTCTACAGATCTGCTTTGCTGACCATGCTCATTATGAAGACTTAGAGATGGACTTTGATTTCCGTCCCTGTTTGCGTGTACCCATTGCTTTTAACCGATTTCTTGTCCCTAACCGACTACCTCAACGTGTTTTACGAGCCTTACCTTGGTTTGATCTGGAAGATGAATCATGTAAAGGACCTGGAAACGAGATTTATAATATATGATTTTTTTGTTTTCTTTGTAGGTCAATTTTCCTTTCAACGTTCATTTCGATGACCTGGAACCGGATTTCGCTTTCATCACATGGATTGTCTACCTCTTAGTGGTCACCTACTTCCCAGAAAAACTTTACGTTCAATCCCTTGGTTTTTTTACCGAGGTCCAGTGACAGACTTGTGTGAACTCGATTCACCTTAACTAACTTTTTTCTTTTCTTCCTTATAGGTCTGTTTTGTCCTTCATGTCCATTACGATGATCTGCTCCTACGTACAAGCTTTAGTCAATCTTACTTTTTAACTCTACCTCCACGAGCTCTTCCTCGAGGTTTTATACGAAAAGCTCCTTATTATCTTTATCAAGGCGAAAATCCTGAACTCTGTGTACCCTTGGAGTACTTACCCGATTGTCCTGAAGATAAGAGACGTGTTCTATGTAACATGGGTTCTATCCTTGCAGACTTTTAAGAATTTCCTCCTCTTTTTTTATAGATTCAACCTGTTTGCTGGGATGATCACGCTTTTTGGTGCGATAGGGATTCCTGTTATTTAGATGTAAGAGGTGTCACTACCTTCTCACATTTTTATGGAATCAATTCAGATTCTTGCAGGGTTTGATGGTCTGTATCACAAGACTTACAAAATACACCGGCACCTTCTACATGTGGAAAGAAGAGGTATCGATTACCGGGACAATTTTGATTGCTTTCGCACTCTTCAACCCCCAAGCCCTCTTCACTTTCAGCACTGGAGTCACTACTATATCCTGAGTACTCGTTATAAGCTCCGAATTTAGGAACAATTTCGTCTAATAGCCTTGTAACTCCCTCTGCTTCACGCCTGATTTTCTCTGGAAAAAATGTTCCTTATTCTGCAATAGCCATAGACAACCATGATCCTTCCATTTTTTCTCTTAGTAGATTTTAACAGGCTTCGATGGATACTATTATCAAAAATATGGACGTCATAGTCATTTAACTAACTTTGTGTATCTCGATATTTTACGTGAAAAAGAAGTACCCTGGCTGGTAGAAGACACTTGTTTGAGATTCGAAAAGCGTGATAAATTTTGTTGTTTTGAATTTAGTACTGAACATGAACGTTTTAAAACTTGGGAAAATTATGTTCAATTAGCCTTACCGTATAAAAGAAAGGTTGGAGACACTATATATACTTAGCCACCTCAATATTTCTTTTATTTTTTCAAATAAAAATTATCTACTTATATTCTTCCAGTTTATGTCTATAATATTTTAAGTATTTGAAGTGATTATCGTGTCTGTAAATAATAAAGTTGTCAAAATGTTCCTCTGCCTCTTTTAATGTCTTGAAGGGTGGGTGGTTTCTCTCATGCCCTTGCACCATATTCCACAGCATGATGAGCTGCCAAATAAAGTCATTAATCCCTTTGTAATCGTACTGCGTAGTCCATTCATCGAGTTCATAAAACACATCAAAACGGGCTTGAGCATTGCCATATTTCATCCAAAGTTTGACAAAGTCCTCATCTGTATGCATGTGACTTTTTCCAAATTCCCGTAAAATATCTAATAAATCAATACGTCCCATTATAATCCTGGCATCTTCCACACACTTGCGACGCTTCTCGTAAAGTTTGAATATGTTCTCTCGTCGATTGCTCTCGTTGTTTAACACGTTGATAAAGTTGCAACATCTTATCAATCGCTTGTTCCAAACACGTAACGTTACTGTCACGCGCGAGAAGTCTCAGCTCTAAGTAGATATGCCAACGTTGCGGTGCTTCCCCATGACATAACCACAAGCGCATAAATTCAAACCAATTGGCCGTATTAAATTCACGACAATAGTCTAGCAGATCCTTGTAGTTCATCATTCTAATAATTGCTGCTTCAGTTCCTCTAGTTCTTGTAACTTCTTGTTAAACTGAAATTTGCAGCGCTGTAACTTTCGATAACCCTTGTTAATTTTGAGCTCTAAATCTTCTCGCTGTTTCTTTAAAAGCTCTTCTTTCTGGCAGTCGTCCATAAATGTCTCCTGACATTTCTTAAGCTCCTCGAGTTCCTGTTGCACTTTTTCAATGGTTACCCAATAACTTGCTTTCTTTCTTTCGGTTTTACGATAGGCTTCGTACAACTGTAATTTGGGTTCTAACTGCCCTTGCTCCGCTATCAAACAGACCGATTCCATTTTTTATTCGAATGATTTTTCTTTTTAAATTCTGTGCTTTTATATCTCGAATTGACAGTTGGCCCAATATCCCCGTTCTTATACTTTGATAGACCGTGATTTTGGCCGTGATCCAATCACGGCTGAATCACGGTCTATCAATGTATATGACTACTAGCTGCCTGTTTCATTGAGAGCGAGAAGCCAACATTATATCGTTGCAAAACATTTCCCCCCGGAGTGAGCTGATAAAAACTGAAAACCCGCAAAGCTATGCAAATTCTTGTCAAACCACGAAAATGTTTTGGCTTATTATATATACGCCTTTAGTCCTCTAGTCTTATGTATTGTCCATCTATACTATATTTTCTAACACTTCCTTTAATTTCTCCTTTTTAGTTTTGTGTTTCCTTCTCTTTTCTTCTATTATATTAAAATCTAGTCTATTAACAGACATGGACAAGCCCTCCTTCACAAGCCAATCGGAAACTCTAGATAAGAACAAAGATAGAATTTTGAAAGCGGGGTGTGATTGATTAAATTTTTTTTTTATTATAAATAATTTTCTCAATGGTAGTGACTATTAAAAGAAGAGGTGAAAGCTTAATTGTCACGTTTCATGAGACTGTTCCAGTTATAGGTTTATATTGTAGTTAGTGCCTAATATTTAAAACGTATTTTCACAGTGAATTGTGTGTTTATATAGAGGGATATGTGTTAGAAAACTCCTCTGCAATTTTAGCATGTTTCCCTTTCAAAATAAAGTACATTGTATTGTTTTGTTCGTGCAGCCAAGTTGGATTATTTCAAGCTGCGCTACTTCAAATTAATTAATACATGTTAAAGTTTTAGTTTGCCTTGTAAAATTGATATTTACCTATTAAAAAGTTGAAAGTGGTCTTCATGTAACTGCGACTTGCAACTGTGTAGATGATGATCATATTTCCAAAGAAACCAATGAATAGAATAACAGCGTAGGCGGCCGTCATTTCCGCTGGACGAGTTGTGACAGTTGTTGATGAATTATAAGACCCTATCATTCCTAAAAATTGAAACAACACAAGCTCAATTAGTTATTTGCCCAAACCAAACCACTGTGTTCAGTTTCGCACTTTTTATTATTGACTGGCGATGCATATAATTCATTGCGTCGCATCAACCTTGACAGAAAACCAGACGTTCCGGTTTTGACTTGCTTCTCCCGGTTAGCAAACATATTCTCCCGGTTTCTTAAGTCTTTTTGGAATACTTGGTTATGTTATGGTTAGGCTATCTTTTTATAATATGTCACGATGGTACAGAGGTTAAATATGAGATTTAAGTACTAATAATACGATATTATTAATACTGTACTTAATTGTCATATTTAACCTCCCTAGAGCCCGTGAGTTGCTCGAACTTTTGATGAAAATGCGCATGATCGGCATGGCGTGATGGCGTCTTTTTTTACGCTCCCGCCAAAGTTTAAATTTTCTACCGTTTCTACAGTTAATTTTCTTTTTACAGTACTTTCGTTATTTGTTTTTGACTTTTAAAATGAGTGTGACAGAAGAAAAGCTAAAATCTTTGTTTGATAAAAAGTTTGAAGAGTTTAAGCTAGA
>JANCMA020425667.1:0-11028 GCA_024336925.2 Zoanthus solanderi
TTGCATTTTTATTTTACTCTCCCACACATGTTTGTTACTATAACTGGTAAATCTCCTTAAAAAAAAACCCATGCCTCATAACTTTTTAGAAAAATTCTGATGAGAAACCAGGAATCTATTTTATTTGGCCTGTCATCAAGATCGATACTTTATAGTAGTTTTCAGGGCAACCGCGTACAGGCTTGGTTGCTCAGTGGATTACTAGTGGCCATTTTGTCGGAGATTTTTGATATTTTGCTACAAAGTATTGTGTTTTGTTGAACAGTACATTGTGGTGCTTGTTATATTGATAGAACATTTCCTCCGCCGAGACAAAAGTCAATCAGCTTTCCATCCGCCTTACGAACGGATAGTAAATCTGTAGTTATTCTGCCACAAAAATGCCTGTAAAGTAATGTTTGTAAATCAAATGTCTTCACTGATTTTTTAAACATTTTTGAATAGCTCCCCCACCAATCCATTTGAGGCAGTCTAATCTTTTTGGGTGGTTTTCCCTTAGTTCACTAGAAACTCCAATTTTCCCCTTCCGCCAAACACCCAACCTCAAAAAAAAAATGAACGGTCTTTCTCAAAGATTTCAACTCTTCGACTAGTTTCATAATCGCGGCCATGCAGGACAGTTCATCGCCCAATACATTATTCTAATAATATGCACAGTTTTTCCGGAGACACAACTTAAGAGATAGAAAACAGTTTTAAATATACTCTACATGAAAAGAAATTTATCTACTTATAGCTTAAGGAAACATTTAACCGAAAGCCTTGTCCTCTCCCGTCTTACTTTAGTGATAATGTATTCTTTCGTCCGACGGAGCGCCTACTCGACCGTCTGGAACGCATTCAGTATTCGGCTGCCAGTTTTGTGACAGGACGCTACGTTAGCAGCTCAAATCCATTGTTGACTGATTAGGATGGCTGCCCATGCCCATGAAATAACGGAGGGAGTTGTATTTTCTCAAATCTATTCACAAAGCAATTTAGTCCACTGATCGTCCAAAACCCATCTTAAATAGAGTCAGGAACAGGCGCACCCTGTGCTCTGTCTCGTTACTCCATTTGTCCCGAACAACTGTGCAGCTTCACTATTTTAAAACTCTCTTCCAGCCCGTTTGAAGGAAAATTAAACAAGACGCTAAGTTATTTTCATAGTCTTTGTATGACCACTTAAATACCCGTCACTCTCAGTTATTACTGTTATCACTGTCATTAAGTCATTATTTTTAGAACAATCATTATACTAACTTAATGATATCTAATTATTATATGAAATACAGTTGTACACCGAATGGGAGCAAGATGAGAAAAATGATATCCCTACTCTCCCCAGTGGCGATACACATGTGTGATATCATTTTTGAACCAATCGGCTTTTAGCATTTTCGCGCGGTTTTTAATGTTCCGCGCGCGCGGTGCTTTGAGTCGTTTGTCGAAAAGCTGTTCATAAATATAGTTAACGTTGTAAAATGGAAAAAAAAAACAGAAATGCCTTCTAGATTCGTGGATGTTACTGACAGAGAACTAACACAGTTTTTAGAAAAAATATAAAAGGTTTATGAATGATTATTACAGTCTTGTTCATTGTTTCAGCAAGTTTAGTAGCCATCATTTACCTTCATTTTTTTGAAGACAGGAACAATAAATACTTATGCTTATAATTTTTGCTTTTTATTTAATTTTGCTTGGCTGTGAAGATTTCATATAATAAAAAGAAAATTACATGGCCGCTTGGAGATACGGACTTAATCTTCTTGTGTTGAAAACATCTCTCACTCGTTCGCTTCGCTTACTCGTAAGAGATATTATGAACACTCGAAGATAAAATTCGTATCTCCGCACAGCCATGTAATATCCCCTCTCTATATAATGATTCGTATAACTCATGGATCAAAAATTAGGTATGTTTAAAATGTTTTTCTTGGAAAAAAAGGGCCCTGCGTTATGTATATAAGGGTAAGCAAACGTCTTATCAGGAACTGCTTAAGAAAATTAATTTGTCATCGTTAGAGACCGGTAGAATTCAGGACATGTTAATAACAATTAATAACACTATATCTAACATGGCGCCTTCAGCAATAAGTAATCTTATTAATATACGTTCTTCGAAGTATAATTAAATTAGATGACATTCTAAACTTACCTAAAGTAAATACTACTAAATATGGTCTTAGATCCTGGAAATATTTTGCAGCAAAGAAATGGAATGACTTATCAAACGGTATTAGGTTTAACGTAGGAACGAAACAAATTATAAAAAGTATAAGGGCTATATCTAATTTTAACTGACTATTTTAGCTTATATATATATATATATGTATTAATTGATTATATTTTTCTTTAATTGTACATTCTGTATTTTGTAGTTTTATCTTATTTTATCTATTTTAATTAGATTAATATATTGGGTGGATTACCTGTAAACTAGCTTCTTTTATCTCAGCGTATTAACCCCGCGTTAAATAAAGTATTTATGTAGATAATGATAGGCAAAAACGTTTTATTTTGAATTTGCCATAATTGGTTTGAATTTAGGGCAGTAAATAGTTTTGCTTTCTAACTGAGTGATAAAGCTTTTCCTTTGATTAACATGAGCAAAGTAAAGTTTAAACGAAATTTCCAGCTATACTATTTATTTAGCTTCATTTTTCTCATTGTCATTGCTTTTTTTAACGTAACGATTTCTAAGGCTTGTCTCTCACAATTTATCTTAGGTCAGGAACACAATTTCGAGAAACACAGTTACGGAATGATTGACACGTTGGGTGTCGAGTATGACTACAAGAGTATAATGCATTATAGCCGCACAACCTTTACCAGAAACGGACAGGATACAATCCAAAGGATTGATGATCCGAAGGGACCTCTTGGAGGCATTGATTTTAGTCAAATTGACCTGATAGAAATCAATGCTCTGTATAATTGCCACAAATATGGAGGTACGCGTTCTTTGCTGAAAGCAAATGTTTTATGTTTACATTACTTTGTGTTAGATATTTGTTTCGATAGCTTTCTGTTCTTTTATTACTTCCGGTCCCTTTCATGATTTGGGACCCCCCCTTCCTAATTGTTTTTATTTGTTTGTTTATTTTTAAACTTTGCGCATGCTTTGAAATAAATTTTTACTTCAGGATGTAAAATGGTTACAGGAGCAAAATGAATGTCAGTGCTTCTATTTACACAGCTCTAAGCTAAGCTAAATCCTTCACAAGCCAAGTGGCCCTTGGAGCCAGCGCTAGTCAGGGGAGTCAGGTTGGCGTAGTGGTCATCAGTCGCGCCTCCCACCTCTGCGACCCAGGATCGAGTCCGCACATGGGCTGAGATTCGTCGATCTCAGTCTGACTCCGAGGGTTTTTCTCTGGGTACTCCGGTTTTCCTCCCTCTGCAAATTCGACTTTCACGCCAAGATCTAAGCCGTCGAGCGATTAAACATTAGCCTCTGGCTAGGAAGAATGGGCAACCACCTCCTTCGCAATTGACGTAAAATAAAGTATTTTTTTTATTTTTATTTTTTTTAGTCTTCAATTTCTGTTGTATTAATTATATAAGCAGATGAGAATCTTTGTCTGCCCCTAGACGGGACACTAATCCATCGCAGGTTAGCTCCCAGCAGACGGTGGTACTCATTTACTTACCCCGGAAGGATGGAAAGCTGAGTTATCTTAGGCGGAAAAGAAGGTCGCACCAATAATCCAATTTCCGGGATCGAACTGGGCACTTTGTGATCGGAAGGCAGAAATCTTACAAACTGTGCAAACCACGCAACTCAACTTTAGTCTTCGTTAAGCTCATGCTATTTTCACAATAAGTAACTTGCATAGGTTAAATGGAAGTTCGCACTGGGGTTTCTGGAATATTAGGGACTCTCAGATCCAAATGAGACGGTTTTTAAGATGCAGAAAACGGGAAAAAGCCTGGAACGAGAATAGCAATGGATACTTTACTTCTGGTGGTGTCTTATACACAAATTTTTATAAGAAGAATCGGATTTTGAACTGGGGTTGTTTAGGATTTTGAATTCCAAAACAAGCACTTTCTGGACGATTTGATCACATGATTTATACCGACCGGGAAAAAAACCTGTAACAAGATTTATTAATTACCGCATGGGGTGGTTATGAATTGAACCGTAAGAAGACACCATACACACTAACCTAACAAGGCAGCTATGTTTATATCTTGCCACAATCAGAGGTCTGGGCGGCCATGGTTGACGCAGTTGGTAAGATCTCTGCTTTTCGACCACAAGGTCCCCAGTTCAATCTTGGCTCTGCCGAGATTTGAATATTTGTGCGAGCTTTTTTCAGCCTAAGCTAACTCAGCTTTCCATCCTTCCGGGGTAGGTAAATGAGTACCAATGTCTGCTGGGAGCTAACCCGCGATAGATTCGTGTCCCTTCTAGGTGGAGTCAGAAACTCTCATCCGTTTGACAATACAGAAACGGGAGATAATTGCCGTGGCTCGTAAAAGCATTTTGCTAACAACAAGGTTTTAACAGTTTGTTCTTTTTATTTGTCACATCAGCTGGCTACACAGGTTACTCTGATTGGTCGGATTGGTCTCGGTGTTTGCCATCTTTTAAGCCTCAACAATGCCACCGCCGTCGTCAACGTTTCTGCTTTACTCCGGCTGACAGCAAGCCAGCTTTAAAGCGATTCTGTCCGAAAGCAAATAAGTACGGTGTCGAAGAAGCAAGGAAAGACTGCCCTTGCAGTGAGTCAACTTTTCATTAGTAGGTCCAAATTTTTACCGTAAAACTGCAGCTTTCTTGAGGTAAATAAGAAAGTTATTGGTGGCCAATATAGAGAAATATTTACCTCAACAAGTAGAAAAGAAAACACAAATATTTTCCTTTTCTTTTGCTCGATTTGATATATTGAGAGAGACCTTATTATTTGTTTGACTATTATTTGTTTTATTCTTCTAAGTAAAAAAATTGTAAGCGGAAAAGGGTTTTGTTTAATTACAGTTATTTGCTTCTTAACAATAACTTCTATACTTTGTAACTTACAGATATGATTGACGGTGATTGGGGTATGTGGACATCTTGGTCTCGTTGCTCGGTTACTTGTGACAAAGGAACGCAAACTCGAACGCGCATGTGCGATAATCCGACCCCCAGCAATGGTGGTAAAGAATGCTCGGGCAAGAATATAGACAAAAAACCTTGTACAAGAAGAAGCTGTTCTTTTGGTCAGTTTAATCTTAATAATGTGTGTTGTAGTGCAAAGAGCGATTGCATCAGTGTTTATTCCTTTAATTTTTAAATTTTGTTTTCAGATTACTTTTATAAAACTTCGCTAAAGGCCTTTATGAGTTAATCTGTTAAAAAAGCTGAAACTTACATACTTGTTATAATCTTGGGACGAAGCGATTTTAATTTGAAAGTTTTAAATGCAAGAGTATTGCAGGATTCCATTTTCTGTAATCACAAAATTGGATCGGTCGAACGAACTGGCAGGTTGCTACGACGACCGTATTTAAACGTAGAAAGACTAGTAGCAAATGCTTGGGGACTGTAAACAAACTCAAAATGCTGTTTTCCGGCGATATATTATCCAGTCTTTGAGATCAGCGAAATTTTCTATCTGCAGTAGTGAAACACTACACAAGTTACCAATAGACCATTTTCGAATTTTGAGTGCCGCTGACAACAATGACAACGTATTCAGTTTGTACAGTCTTAGCCTCAGTATGACGTTAAATATTCCTTGCTCTACTTACAGTTGTGTGTATTGTTTGAGATGCGGCTTCTCGCTCTCTCTCAAGTATTTTTTAATATTTAACAACAAAACGAGGCTAAGACTATAAAATGAGTCCGCAGTCATTTAAGTCAGCAGCTACTAGGAATTTGAAACCGTTCTATTGCTGTCATCGGCAAATAAAATTGCTAATTCAGTTCACAGTCTTAGCCCAGCGTGTTACGATAAGAATATTGCTAGGAGGATAGTTAAGGTAAAAACACAATCATGATTGTAGTTAGTTTTCCTTAGAGTCAACTTCACAATTTTAAACCAATTTCTGCATCATGAGAAATTATACAAAACCAGTAAAAACGGCTTTAATTTATTTTCCAATATTTAGATGTAAGTTCGACCACATTTGCCCTGTTTCTATCTTTCTATTTTTTCTAATAGTAAAAACGTATATGATTATTTCATAGAATATGCGCAATATAAATAATAGAGATTATTATTATTATTATTATTATTATTATTATTAACGATAAAAGCAATACAGACTAAGCGTGATTCAGCAAAATGCATGATGGGTATTTCTAGCAGTAGGGCAAGCAATCGCGTTTCAAGTAAAATTGCAAAGGCTAAATCATGTTTTACATAAAATTGTAAAAATTCTATTCACGTTTCGCAATTTTGAAACACACAAATTCATTCGTTTCAAACAGTATTCTACAGAGTTCATTTAGCTTGTGTGACACATCGACAAGTAACAGATTCGATTCTGGGCCCTCCTGGTTCACTGTTGTTGTGGTTAGGTCTTAGTCCTCCATCTAGTTAGGTATAGTTTCCGACCTTCAGTAAGGATAAAATCTCCAAAAAAGTGAAAAACTCTTCACGCCAAAGTCGCTGCTTCACAAATAACGCGTAAGTAAACGCATATTTCACGACTCACTGAAAAATGGATACATTCACGAATCAAGGAAAAAATATATCCTTACTCACGCTTCACGCCAAAGCAAAAATGCGCATTCACGCGTCACGAAAAACGTAGCCTGCAAGCGGGCTCTTCTATTTTTTTTTTGGAGGTAAGAAGGAAAATTGTGAGGGAGGAAAAGGGGAGAAGAGCCTGCACGGAACCTATTGTGTTCAGATTCCAACCCTTACTTCTGACCTCTTGATGCGCTGTCAAATTCGGTCAAATATAAACCAATCAGCGATCATCGGAAGTAAAATAAGTTCAGCTGTCATGTGTGTTTACTTTAAAACAAGTAATTTGAAAGCTCATACAGCTAAGCTAAAACTGAAACACGAATAATTAGAATAAAAATAAAACCGTCAAGTTTTGTTTCCACGAACTACAAAGACAGCAATTTACGGCATGACATCAACAGAATCAAGATTTATTACTTGTGCCAGCAGCGAAGCGCGGCACAAGTTAAGGTTTGCCCCGTGTTTTTTTTATTTGTGTCGAGGTCTTCAGCCACTTGATGTAATACTTGATATACTGGACAGCGGCTATAATCGGCTATTTGATATAATACTTGATATACTGAACAACGGCTGCTTGACAATACGTTTTGATTTGCCGCTGAGAGCAAAAGATTAAGAGTTGGTTGTATGAAACCTTTTTTTACCAGGGCCGGCTCGTAGCCTCAGGACCCCAGATTTTTTGCGAAGGGTAAAGAATTTGGAAATACAGTAAATATAACAAAAAACAAAACAAAAAAAACAGATAAATCGATGGAAAATTTTACAAAAATCCTGTGAATGATAATTAGGGCCCCATCAGAATTTTTTGCCCTGCTAAGGCCCTACATTATCAACGTTGAAATCAATATAGGGTTCAAGCCTTGAATTCAAGAATCTTAGTAACTTTCAAGCCTAAAGATCCGTATATAATTGAATAGTACGTACTTCTCTTTATTGCTTAGGTTTTGATCAATTTGTGGACTTGCCCTATGGCTATGTTATATTTGCGCCTTATCTTTATAATTCTTACAATAATCGGATAACATATCATCATTAACCTTTATTTTCTCATGTTCGAACAGGTAATCATTATGAAGATCATGCAACTCTTGGGGATTTCTAAATCAACTTCTAATATCAATCGGTTCTTGAGCGTTTTTTTTGACGGCTTGATTTTCATTTGTTACAATGACAATTTTCTTGATGAGCGTTCTAATATAGATCCACTATTAAAACAGTGTAGGCAATACCTACAAAAGCGCTTTCTCTCTTTGTGTTTTGTCTTGTTCTACATGAATCTAATGAAGTTATTTATCAATATATACATATATATATAACGCTTCTCTTCATTGCCTCGTATCAATAATAGGCTCATGTACGTGATCTTCGAAACTTTCCTTGGATATACAGATAGGATATCGTTGCTTATCTTTATAACCAAACACATTAATTTTGATATTGTTCTGTTTTTCGATCTTACGGAAATCTTTCTTTGTTACTGGAAATTCAGTACCAGAATAATCCAACATTCCAATATATTGCCTATCGGATTTTTTTATCCTTTCAGGATGTTTATTTGCGGATAAAGATGCCTGATATGGTACCATCTAAAGCATTCATTCTTTATATTTACCAATCCATTTGTACTATTTCGTGGTTCTGGTGGTAGTTTTATGTAGCTCAACCCTTGCAGCGGCTTTTACTTCACTATATTATTATAATGATTGTCAACAGAGCTAATCACCCATGCAGAACCTTCTGATGTCCACTGTGCTATGGCATTGATTATCATCTGTCTTAGAAACTGTAACAATTTATCGATTTCATTCTGGTTAATAGTGCTATTAAAATATGCTGTTCTATACACTGTATCGCCTCCAGCAGATGGTTTTTCAGGCGTAACCACTAGTGTTTCAACATATTTTAAACCTTGCATCTCATTTAATTGCTTCTTAAGATGATATTCAACAGCTATATTATTATTATTAGAATATCATTCCTCACTAAATTAAATTGTAATCGTTCGTGACAAAAAGGACAGAAAAATTCACCAAGGTCTTTCATTTCATTAAGTGTCTCGTTATCACAACTCATCTATACTATTATTTGAGATTATATCTTTATATTATCTAACGTCATATCTTACAAATCTTCAAAACCCATCTTCAGTATTTAACTCCTTATTAGAACAGCATGATTTATCATCCCTCAATAAATTAAAATGTGTTCGTTCGCAACAAAAAGGACAGAAAAATTCAACAAGGTCTTTTATTTCATTATGTATCTCGTTATTAAAACTCATCTATACTATTATATGAGATTATATCTTTATACCATCTGAGGTTATATCCGATAACTCTTCAAAACCCATTTACTGGGGTACTCCAGCATTGGTATTCAGCATTGATGCCCAGCGTTGGTATCCAGAGTTGGTATCTAGCATTGGTTCATAGCGTTGGTTCCCAGCAGATTTACCCCACAATTCCCCATAATTCTCATAAAGTCTTCTATATAGTATAATATTCCGATATAGCTTTCCAATTTAGTATTCCAATATAGTATTCTAATATAGTATTCCAATTGATTTTCCTGATGATTAGTCCGCTGATGATAGTATTATCTAGTTTTAGTATAAATCTACTAACGGTCTAACACGCATTCTGCATTCTGATTGGCTACTCTACTAGAAGTCAATTTGTGATAGCCTACTAGTAGAGAAAAAATGGCGGATAAAAATAGCAATGAGCCCTGTTTTGCTACAATATCAGAGGATTTCATCGATATTTTAATTTGTACATTCTTTTTTGACCGATTAGTAGGTTTATACTAAAACAATTAGACCTCTCGGCCTTATAGACTACGAGTTTGAATAGTCCATTCAGCCTATGGCCTCATGGGCTATTGACTCGTGGTCCATTCGTCCTCGAGGTCTAATTGTTAAGTACTAGTTAGCATAGGAAGGCAAATATATTCTATGTAGCACGTGTAGATTGTGTTATAATCTAATTGAACTAACATTAAAAACAAACATTTACACTTACCTTTCTTTGTAAGGTGGATATAACAACTTCTACACTGTGTATTAGTCTAATGGAACTAACATCACGAACAAGTATTTCCACATTCCTTTCTTTTTAAGGAGGAAATGACAAAATCTAGATTGTATACTAGTCTAATGAAACTAACATCAACAACAAGTGTTTCCACTTACCTTTCTTTGTAAGGTTGAGATGACAACAAGAACAAACTCGGGTGGGTCGCTACTGAGACCATTCATTATTGAACCAAGGAATCCTAAGGGAAAACTTTTATTACAAACAACCAATCTTTTTAGGATAACATTTTTGCTAGTATTTGTTATTTGATAACGACTCCTTTCAATTAAAAATACTTTTAGCTTGAAAAACTGTATTTTAGATCATGTGAAAGGCTTAATGTAGTGTAAGCTGACAGAGTAATATTCATTAGTTCCAGGCTTGGGTCATCTGTGGAACTTGAAATCTGACCATTGGTAAGAATCACTTCAGCCAGAGGGCGTAACAGAAACAAAAAATATAAAAATGTTCTTTCTAAAGATTTGTAATAATTCGCTGCTTTTAAAATAGTTTAAATCAAGGTAAAATTAGTAAAACAGTTTTTCAAACATTTTCGAACAATATTATTTATCTTCAGGGTAAAACTGTTTGAAAGTTGCTTTTTGACATGGTTTATTAGGTTATTCTGATGCCCCTGGGGAACAGGGTAAGTTCAAATGATTGTACTTGTCCATTACAATTCTGAACAATAAGCTGCAATATGCAACGCTTCGGTGATTCTTCGTCCTATCCAATTTTGGACTATTGTTAGTGTTCTCCATTCAAATGCGTGGGAGGTGTTCTCTTTCACGTACCGAGCTGGCTCAGATTGTTTATTTGGAGAACCTCTCCCATCAGTAACCTTGGTCCTCCGGTCCAGTTTTAGGTGGAAAGAAATATAAGACCTGTCAAAATGCCTATTCATAGAATTTTAGTGGCCAAACACGCAAGAGAGAAAGAAGCTCTTGACAGATACGTTGAAGAAGGGATAATTGCTAAAGTAAGTGAACCAACAATGTGGTGCTCGAATGAAATCATTCGTGAAACACCAGAGAAATTCAGAGTGTGCATTGATCTAAGCCAAACAATAAACAAAGCCATTCAACAACCGATACATCAAATGTTCATGTTTAATGAACAACTCTGTCAACTCTGCGCAGCAAAATGTTTCTTTCTTGTTGATGTCAAGCAAAGTTTCCTTCATATTCCTCTTGATGAAGAGTCATCATGGATGACAACAATGCACACCACACTGACATCTGTTGTGTATTAAACTCGCCCCAGTCCATCGCTGGGAGTCAGACTCCCAG
>JANCMA020425776.1:0-11027 GCA_024336925.2 Zoanthus solanderi
ATGATTGTGATTAAGTGGATAATCACATGACCTTAGTTTATAAACAATGTTGGATTTAAATCTTTCTCTAAAATAGTCTGTTTTAAATTCCTACACATCTTGTACACATTTATGCAAATACAAATATTGAATGCAGTGTTTATGCAATGTACTATATTTAAAATGTTACTGCTAAAATAATCATTCAATAAAAAGTCACCCATTAATAACATGTTTGTATAATATTATTATATATCTAGGGCAACCTTTCTGCAATGATTTTTTTTTAAAAAAGATACATCTTTGGAAACTAATACATCTTTGGAAACTACCAGAGTACAGTTACCTTTTTAGTATCATTGTTTGAAGTACCTCCTTTAGTATCATTGTTTGAAGGGCCTCCTTTGCACGCCTCTTCATGGCTTCGCCACAGTGATAAAGGGACATTTTCTTGACAGTTTAAACATGGAACAGTTGGGGCCTTTGTTAGGTCAATTATATCTGGCTGAAATTTAAAGTAAAGATTTTTAAGGTATATGATCTCGTCAAATCTGTGCAGAGTTCAGAAAATTACACGGTGAATAGCAGATTACAGAAAATTACACAGTATTTGACTATATCACTCAATAACCTAGAACTAACAGATTTACGTACCTTTGAGGTATATGACAAGTCAAGGTCGATTTGTAATGGCCTCACATAGCACACTGCCTGTCCAAGAGCTTCCTTAAGTATCTGAACACAATATCCCAAAGGAGGGATAGGGATTAGTTCCAAAGTTCTTCTAGATCCATTTGACCTCAACAGTTCGAATCCACCACTCAGAGCTGTAAGTTTTGGAAATTCCTTCTCGAGAACTGTTTTGACATGCTCCCAACTTCCTCTTTTGTCACTGAATACGATTCTTTTTTCACCCAAACCAGCACTGCTAAGTTTTGTCCGTTCTTCTCGACTTGGCACCCAGTTTTGATCTCGGCTTGATAGGACTACGAATGTATGTGTCCAAGAGTCTTTCGGTTTGTATGGATGCCACCGTTTAGAGTTCGGTTTAAACGACGATTTTGCTCTGAACATAGAAGGGAAAAGCTTGGAAATTTCGCTACTCGAACTAGTAGTGAACGTAGGTTGCGTTACCGCTGTGTTAGCGTTCGCATCTGTTGTCGTAGAAGAGCTTATTAGAGTCTTGGAGGAACTTGGATTTGCTGTAAGAATGGTCACCGCTTCATTGATGAGCTCAAGTGCTTTTTTCGTAGATAACTGTTTTTCTGCCATTATCATACCCAAAAAGAAGAGAGCTCTCGAGCGCGAAAATGATCTTCGTCAAACAAAAATAGCGCTGTCCTCTTGCAATCGATCACGTTTCGGCAAGTAGTCAATAAATATCCGAAGTAATCGATAATCTGCACAAATAACGATCATTGCACCATGTATTACATTAGGTGTGCAGAGATATCAAAACGAAAAACACAAAGGATGTTAGGTGTGCATAAAATGAAGTTCTAACTAAAAATTGAACGATGAAATTGAATAATAACATGATTGAATTAAGCAATTGAATGTTGAAATGTCATAATTGCATGTTGAAATGTCATAATTGAATGTGCACAGCCAATAATAATTTTGATAGGAAAAACGCTTCATAGGCATGGTCTCCTGGAAAAATTTTAAAATTAATGACGCTGAAACCAGTACAAATGCATTAAAGTTTTAAAGGCAGTATTGTAAGCATCAGGTTTTGTGCAATAACAAATTTTCAGTTTTCATTTTTATTTTATTTTTTTTTGCCCAAGCAAAAAAAGTAGACGAGATAGCTTCTGAGGTTGAACCAGAATCTTTTATATGCTTCGTATCCTCACCCAGCTTCTATTCAAATGATTCTAGACTAGCAGTCTGACAATGAGTTTTATACGTCTCCCTAAGTAAAACTATTTCACTACTCCTATAATAGCTTTAGATACTTAAATTTTGTGTGATAACAGAATGGCCGAAATATGTGTGAAACGGTTTTCTTTTTCAAAACAATCATGGCTTTTGGTACTTTAAGTGCTATGCCTTGTGTGCTTTTAAAAGATTAAAAATGCGGACAGAGGATTAACAATATATCTCGAAAGGTGACAAAAATCTTTGTCGGTAGTTTTCAACGTTAACGTAGTTAAAAATAATTAATGGTAAAAGCGCAATGCTTGTTTGATGTGGCTATAAAGATAAACTCAAGTATAGATAGCACAAACGTGTTAGTAGCTAACTTGAAGCCACTACATAATTGGGCACTATGGCCACGTTGGTAGCGGGCTTTACTCCTATAGTTGAAAATAGATGAATATGTTACTTGAAATTTATGTTGCCTAACAGTCAGTGGTCTTGATCTCCGGCGCTGGACTAAGGATGTCTTTGCGTCTTGTAATGATCAGTCTATTAAGCCCCCCGGACGATGGGAAGGGAAGACCCACCAGAACTTCACGTGAGGTATGCCGCTGGACCTTGACAAACTTGACTCTGTTCTAGACTAAAAAAAGGCTTTAGGCTTGATTCTAAACTAGTCTTGCTGTCTGCATGCTCTAGAAAATAGATATAGAAACAGCGCCTATTAGCAAATGAATTTTAAGCAGATGTCAGACCTGTAAATAGAGAAAAAGATTCACGTACATCAAAACCCAGTCAAAACATTCTCATCCACAAGACTAAACTGTTGCATCCTGTACTTGTAAATATTGCAAATCAGTATATCCTAGCTGTTCTAGACTGGATGGTCTGAAAACCATACCCTGAACAGCGGCACATTCTGTTTAGTCATTATATATGGAGTACCCATCCCGCACTTTCGCGTGCGGGAAAAAAGGTATGCTATCGTACACTGGAAAGCCTGTTTCTTTAATTTTGGGCTTTTGTTGAAAATGCTATTTTGCGCAAATGTACTTTTCTGTGGGTGAGTAAATTGGGTTTACCGGCATAATGCACCACGCGCCGGGATGCTGGGAGAAAACGAGAAAGTGCATGATTTATTATGCAAGTAACCCCGTAGAAAAGCATGTTTTACTGCTTTTATGAAATAACTTAATGATACTAACTGAACTAATGTGAGCAAAAATTATTTCTTTGTAGTTGTGGCTTACCGGTACAATAAACCACAGTGCGAGTACGAATTTGGTAATTTTATAAAGCATATTATGTAGCATATTAATTTTAACATTTTTCTGCAATATCGCAGATGATTGTATTTACTTTTATACATCAAGCACAAATAGTACATACGTACTAGTAGCTAACTTGAAGCCACGTAAACGGTCGCTATAAAGGCCATGTTATTGTTAAGCTTACTTGTATTGCGTGACTGCTGCAGCCCTTTCAAACGAAATCATGCACAGGCAGCCCAAGCTAGATTTGTGTGATGTTTGAAATGATTATGAAGCTTAATGAGACATTGTATGGGAAAATATTTGTTTTTAAAAAAATGAAATCGAAAAAATGTTTTACAAATAACAGAAATAAAGTTTTCTTACCTTGGATGTGTGTTCTTTTCTTTGTTGTCAGTGCATTTATAGCGTCTGCAGACATTTCACAAAGGTTTTCGGGTCGGGGTTCCTTCCCAGTACAAAGGAAGTGAAGGTAGGACACTCGATTTTAAACCCACCTCCACGCGAAGCGAAATATATTCCGTTGTTGACATCCAGTCGCCATAAATTCTCGTCAGCACATCGGTAGATAAATATTCTAGCTAATAATTTACTCTGTATATTACATGAACGTTTTTAGGATGCCCAAAATGAACCATCTTTGCGATCAATTGTAGTCATTCAGATATCTACAGCGCGTTACCCCGCCTGCCGAGACGACCGTTAGAAAATTAGCTTAGGAACCTCACCACCTTGACAATTAATTGATCAACGGGGAGAAAGGAAGGAAGATTTGCCTTACTACCTGGGGTACCCTGGAAAATTCTTTTTATCAGTAACGGTACGTAAACACAATTTCTTTTACAATTTAATACACAAGAAATGAGTTGGTTTTTTGGATCAACGTCGATTCAGAAGACTCAGAAGAACATGTTTAGGTAAATTTTCAAAAACCACGACAAGGTTTTTAAAGAAATGTTAATTACAGTTTGTTAATTACAGAAATGTTGAATATAAGCCTGGCGCACACTAGAGCTATCAGCTGAGCTAAAAGTCACTGGTGACATTTGGCGTGAGCAAGTTCCTCCAGTGTGCGGTGTCATTTCGAGCGCATTTGGTTATTCGTGCCATCGGCGCCGAATATTCAACATGTTGAATATTTTTGTGCACGAATGAACATTTCCTCCAAGTGTGCGGGAGTGCTAAGCTACAGCTTAGCAAATTATACAAATACGCATGCGTACTGTGTTAAAAACAATCAATTTTTTACAAATTATACAATGTACAAGAACAAACACAAGCACAAAAACAAAAAGCAAAACAAAACAAAAAATAACTAACTCCACAAAAAAAAGCTTCAAAAACTAAAAAGCTAATAGCCTTTTTAGAGATTCCCATTTCAGTTGATGAATCCTTTGTTTTACTCTTCTGCAATATAAATCTAAGTTGTTTGCAGGCATTAATTTTTTATATCGACAAAAGTAAATAAAACGTTTTCTATAATGATAAGGAAATTAATGAGGTTTTAAATCTCAATAACAATGAAACATGGCCGATGCTTTTGGACAAAATTCGAGCTCGAGCTTCTTAGACGATGAAGTAATTTTTTTCTGCTCTTGTTATTGTGATGAAGGCGCGAAGGCGTTTAAGAGCCTCCAATTGAGTGAAGTGGACTGGTCAAAGTTACATGTTTTTCCAAGTTTTTCAACAATTTCTTGGGTGCATTTATTGTAAAACTCTTCGATTTTTTAAGTCCTCACATCGTAAAGGCAAAGATAATCAGGCCAAAGGTCTGCTAACTTGCCTTCCAAAATTGCTTCAGCAACTATAGCATTGCTCGAAGCCATTTTTAAAATGATTCAAAAAAAAATGTTTGATTGTTATTAAGCACAGTAAGCATACGTATTTGTATATTTTGCTAAGTTGATAGCTAGCACGCCCGCACAATTGGAGGAAATGTTCATTCGTGCACAAAAATATTCGACATGTTGAATATTCGGCGCCGATGGCACGAGTGACCAAATGCGCTCGAAACGACACCGCACACTGGTGGAACTTGCTTACGCCAATAGTCACGAGTGACCATTAGCTCAGCTGATAGCTCTAGTGTGCGCTGGGCTTAAAACAGTTAAACATGAAGTGACAAATGGTGTACTAATTTGTATTAAACAAAGAAGTCAAATTAACTTTTTTTTCTAGAAACTTTTTGTAATCATTGCTGTAATTAGAAAGCTGTAAACAAGATCACCGCAGCTTGATAAAATTTAAAAAATATTGCTTGTAATATAAGCGTGTTACTGTAACCGTGGTCAGTCGACCCTACTTGCAATTTCGTTCTTTATTACGTTTCATCAAATCTTTTATCATTTCTACAACAGGAACGATTAAAGACTTTTATTTTATTTATTTTTTGAATTGTATCACGTCCAATCCTATTGTTTTCAATTCATAATCTGATTGGTTAACGAACCGAAGTGACCACGGTTAGAGTAGAACCACAGTAAAATGTACACTGTAATGAAAAGAATTTTACTTTACTTATAATTTACACAAGAAAAGATATCTTTAGTCTGGAGATGAATTCAGTGAAAAACTACTTGCCTTCTAAATATCAGGATTAAAAGAATTTTAAAAGAAATTGGGGGCTTGAATTAAAAGAAAGTTTTTCTTTAAATTTGTCCTGCAGTAGGACAAATGCAAAGAATTCTTATTGCTGCGAAGCGAGCGATGCAGCAGACTAATTTGGACGAAAACAAACCGGCGGGACTCCTGTGGCGCACGATAATACTTAGGGCAAAAGCAGATTTCCTGGGCTAGGTAGCTAGCAATGGATGATTTTAGCGCCTGCAGTATCGTCATTAGATAATCAGCGGCTAGCGTCTAATGATGTATGCGTTGTAAAGCACATGGTCGGTCCTCTTAGCCCTGGATTCGTTCTGTTAATTTCGAAGGTAAGTTTTGAAAGTTTATCATGTCAAATGCTACTTTATTCATTCGTGAAAGTATTCATGAAGGTGATAGTCGTTTTAGTGATATTTCAAGAGAAAGACAATGTACTTTTATGAGTCTTTCAGCCTTGTTATGTGCGAATTCGCATGATATTTTGACATGGACAACAGAGACCATCGATCGGGTTTTATTCAAAGGAGATGCCATGTACTTAAAGTTAAAAGCATTTGAAGAACGCTCTATACAAGTTTCAAGAGTTGCTTTATAGTATCAATAATATCAGTACGTTTTTGTATTTCAGTTACAAATAGTTGAGTTTTTATATTTATCCAAACGTTCCAGTTCTAATGTAGACTAGATGCACGATTCAATGGACAAAATCCTTGAAATGTTCAATCAGCAAAAGCAATCTCAATGACGTATCAAATGACCTTAATCAGACCAACTACAATAATATTTCTCTGTTGATACCATAACTTTCACCTATGTTAATTTACAAATTCACAAATTGTTTCAAGTAAATCATGTATTCATTTAAAAAAATACTTATCGAATCCGTCTCAATAATCCTCAGTTACAATGCAAATAATGTAGAATGCAAGCACTAAAAGTATGCAATATAAATACCACTAGTTAGTTTACATGGAAATTTCTGGAAAATCGGCTTTTTAGTTTTGGTTGCCTTGATTTGTATACATGCACTGTAATATAACAAATTTCAGAGACTCTTTAACTTCAGATATTTTTTATCTACAATTGCTGAAATAACCCAGAATTTGTTGTTAGAACGTTGCAATTCTTCAAGCTCGCAGCACTACACTTTCGTAAGAAACCCCTAGTTCCTAATGTTATAGGGGCGTATGTCACTATTAGGTAAAAACATGTCACTGAAACTTTCCGTTTTTATAACGATACACAATTCTATCTATTTGGAAATTAATAATATCCAAGGATTTGGAATGCTGTAGTAATCAATAGTCCAAGAAATCTAAAAGGACCAAGCAATAACATTGTTGACTGGTAGTTAAAAAGTTAATTCCTCTGATAACACTTGTGACAGAAACAATGTGGTTAAAATACAACACGGGAAAGTGATAAACACATCAAATTACAAATCACGTTGCTATAGCGAAGTCGACAGAGTTGGTTAAGTTTGTTTATTGTTAAAAATTGATGAATATAACCTATCAATAAATAGAACACACACAAATAAAGGTGTTGCGGTTGTCTGGCTAGAGATAACTAAAACCTACAGTATTGATATTGATGGAGAAAGGGACGAGTTTGAGATCGTTGCAATCCAACGAAAGTTGTTAATCAGAACAATTTATACTGGTTGAACAGGCAAAACGTTTATACCTACAAAATTACGGAGTATAACTAATCGGCACATAGAACACATTAAAACTCACAATTTGTTGTTGCTGTAGTCCTGGATGAGTTTACTAAATTCGATAGCGTTGAGGTCGGCCATGTAGTCTTGGAAGTGTTTGTACTCGATGCTGCAAAACAAAAAAACTAACTAAGAACATCACTGGTAGAGGACAAAATTTTTCCTGTTAAAAATTTGTTTTTATTATCTGGCTTGCGTTTACTAAAACCCGACAATGTTCATTTGCCCACGCAGTCTGGGACGTGTTTCCAGTTGTGCCTGTGAAACAAAAGACGTAAGTTGTTGTAGTTATTTCGCTTGTCTTTAATACACCCGACAGTGTTGAATTAGGCCACGCAGGTTGGGATGTGTTGGTGACAAGTGCGAAACAAAAGACGAAAGTAGAAACATCACCGGCAGAGAATAGACAAAATGTTTATTGTTCAAATTCTGAATGTAACATATTTACAAACAAAACACAAACAAAAACTCACAATTTGTTGTTGTAGTCATCTGCTTTGACGTTAATAAACCCGACAGTGTTGAATTTGGCCACGCAGTCTGGGATATGTTTGCAACGGTGACTGTGAAACAAAAGCCATAAGTAGCAACATCACCAATAAAGTATAGATAAAGTGTTTATTGTTCAAATTGAAAATGTAACATACGTACGTAAATGAAAAAAACACACAAAAACTCACAATTTGTTGTTGTAGTTATCTCGTTTGACTCTAATAAACCCGATAGTTTTGAATTTGGCCACGCAGTCTGGGACATGTTTGCAATGGTGACTGTGAAACAAAAGCCGTAAGTAGCAACATCACCGATAAAGTATAGATAAAGTGTTTAGTGTCCAAATTGACAATGTAATATATCTACAAATAAAACACAAACAAAATCTCACAATTTGTTGTTATAGTTATCTGGCTTGAGTTTACTAAACCCGACAGCGTTGAATTTGGCCACGCAATCTGGGACATGTTTCCAATAGAGACTATTAAACAAAAGACGTAAGGAGGAACATCACCGGTAGAGTATAGATAAAGTGTTTATTGTTCAAATTGAAAATGTAATATATCTACAAACAAAACACACACTAAAACTCACAATTTGTTGTTGTAGTTATCTCGCTTGACTTTAATAAACCCGATAGTGTTGAATTTGGCCACGCAGTCTGGGACATGTTTCCACTGGTGACTGTTAAACAAAAGACGTAAATAGCAACATCACCGGTAGAGTACAGACAAAATGTTTATTGTTCAAACTCTAAATGTAACATATTTACAAACAAAACACACACAAAAACTCACAATTTGTTGTTGTAGTCATCTGCTTTGACGTTAATAAACCCGACACTGTTGAATTTGGCCACGCAGTCTGGGACATATTTGCATTGGTGACTGTTAAACAAAAACCGTAAATAGGAACATCACCGATAAAGTATAGATAAAGTGTTTAGTGTCCAAATTGACAATGTAACATATCTACAAATAAATCACAAACAAAATCTCACAATTTGTTGTTGTAGTTATCTGGCTTGAGTTTACTAAACCCGACAGCGTTGAATTTGGCCACGCAATCTGGGACATGTTTGCATTGGTGACTGTGAAACAAAAGACGTAAATAGGAACATCACCGGTAATAAATAGATAAAGTGTTTATCGTTCAAATTGACAATGTAATATATGTACAAATAAAAAACACACAAAAACTCACAATTTGTAGTTGTAGTTATCTCGCTTGACTTTAATAAACCCGATAGTGTTGAATTTGGCCACGCAGTTTGGGACATGTTTCCAATAGTGACTATTAAACAAAAGACGTAAGGAGGAACATCACCGGTAGAGTATAGATAAAGTGTTTATTGTTCAAATTGACAATGTAATATATTTACAAACAAAACACACACTAAAACTCACAATTTGTTGTTGTAGTTATCTGGCTTGAGTTTACTAAACCCGACAGCGTTGAATTTGGCCACGGAATCTGGGACATGTTTCCAATAGTGACTATTAAACAAAAGACGTAAGGAGGAACATCAACGGTAGAGTATAGATAAAGTGTTTATTGTTCAAATTGAAAATGTAATATATCTACAAACAAAACACACACTAAAACTCACAATTTGTTGTTGTAGTTATCTGGCTTGAGTTTACTAAACCCGACACTGTTGAATTTGGCCATGCAGTCTGGGACATATTTGAATTGGTGACTGTTAAACAAAAGCCGTAAATAGGAACATCACTGGTAGAGTATAGCCAAAGTGTTTCTCGTTCAAATTGACAATGTAACATATGTACAATTAAACAACACACAAAACTCATAGTTTGTTATTCTTGTTATCTCGCTTGAGGTTACTAAACTCGACACTGTTGAATTTGGCCACGCAGTCTGGGACATGTTTATAATGGTGACTGCATGTGAAACAAAAGACGTAAGTAGGAACATCACCGGTAGAGTATAGACAAAGTTTTTCTCGTTCAAATTGACAATGTGTCATATGTACAAATAAACAACACACAAAACTCACAATTTGTTATTGTTGTTATCTCGTTTGAGTTTACTAAACTCGACACTGTTGAATTTGGCCACGCAGTCTGGGGCATGTTTCCAATGGTGACTGCGAAACAAAAGACGTAAGGAGGAACATCAGCGGTAGAGTATAGATAGAGTGTTTATTGTTCAAATTGACAATGTAACATATCTACAAACAAAACACAAACAAAATCTCACAATTTGTTGTTGTAGCTATCTGGCTTGAGTTTACTAAACCCGACACTGTCGACTTTGGCCACACAGTCTGGGACATATTTGCATTGGTGACTGTTAAACAAAGACGTAAATAGGAACATCACCCGTAAAGTATAGATAAAGTGTTTATTGTTCAAATTGACAACGTAACATATGTACAAATACAAGACACATAAAAACTCACAATTTGTTGTTGTAGTTATCTCGTTTGACTTTAATAATCCCGACACTGTTGAATTTGGCCCCGCAGTCTGGGATGTGATTGCAATGGTGACTATGAAACAAAAGACGTAAGTAGGAACATCACCGATAGAGTATAGATAAAGTGTTTATTGTTCAAATTGACAATGTAATATATGTACAAATAAAGGACACACAAAAACTCACAATTTGTTATTGTATTTATCTCGCTTGGCTTTGTTAAAACCGACAGTATTGAATTTGGCCACGCAGTCTGGGAAGTGTTTCCAATGGTGACTGTAAAACATAAAGACGTAAATACGAACATCACCGGTAGAGTATAAACAAAATGTTTATTGTTCAAATTCTGAATGTAACATATTTACAAACAAAGCACACACAGAAACTCACAATTTGTTGTTGTAGTTATTTGGCGTGAGTTTACTAAACCCGACACTGTTGAATTTGGCCACGCCGTCTGGGACATGTTTCCAATAGTGACTATTAAACAAAAAACGCAAATAGGAACATCACCGGTAGAGTATCGATAAAGTGTTTATTGTTGAAATTGACAACGTAACTTATGTAAAAATAAAAAACACACAAAAACTCACAATTTGTTGTTGTAGTTATTTGGCGTGAGTTTACTAAACCCGACACTGTTGAATTTGGCCACGCCGTCT
>JANCMA020425885.1:0-11026 GCA_024336925.2 Zoanthus solanderi
ATACAGACATACAGACAGACGGACAGACACGGGTCGTGACATAGTGGCTTCTGCTATGAAGCAGATAGCCACAAAAACAGATTTTCGTTGGGGTTGCTTTCTCAAAGAGCAAATTTTTGTCTGATTCATTAACAGAAAACATAATTTTCATTTTATCAAAATGATAAATTTTTTATGTTTTCAAAACCATTATTACAACTGTAATTTGCAGTCAATTATCCTTAATTAATCTGACTTTTGGAGTGAATCGCCTCAAACACTGTATGAAGAATATGCATTATCCACATCACTACTTTTGATTGTTTGTTAACAAACAAAATTTTGGAAAAATCAAACTTTGTCCCAGTGACACTTATGCACTGGTCAGTGAAATGAAATTCAACTCCCCACCCCCTCCTCCTCCGTCAGTAAATAATGGGCTTATGGCTCTTACAGAAAGATTGACCCAGGAGGTGAGGTGGAATGGGCGATAGTCAAATGCACAGGTCATGTCAAACTTGTTTTAGAAACATTTTCCGGTGCAGCAGTTTGGCGTGGCGACACAACATTATTACAGTAAGGTATACATGTGGAAATGTATAATTATCATTATCTTTCTTGGAGGTTTGATGTGCTTTGATCTCTTCTGAAAAAAAAAAGAATCCAATGGGTTGGGTGGGAGTTTGACAACATTTTACCCTGGTTTACGTCAAATACCTCACAGGGTTGCCACACATCGGAATGAAAAAACATTCCCTAACTTTTCCCTGATCTAGAGCAAATTTCACTGACCTTAAACATGGCAATTTGTACAGAGAAAATATCAAGCTTCACAAATTTTTCAGTTTTTTTGTTTAAACGTTCAATAAATGTAAAGAAAACTTTTAAAATATCCAAAATGATATAAATTTCCCCGCCTTCTCCCTGACTTTCGAGCAGAATTCCAAATTTCCCAGATCAAAATTCACTGACTTTTCCCTGACCTTGAAAAATTTTCGGTTTTCCCCGACTTTTCACTGACTGTGGCAACCCTGTCACACGTCCTGTGATACAAGGAAGGTGTGCATTTTATCGAACTAGTCTAGTGCACTACCATGTATGACGAAATAAAAAAATCTTTATTATGTAAAACGTAGAATAAAAATGTTTGACAATCAAATGCAAATTCCCTGTATCTTGTTTTATCTCAATATCATTGTATTCCAGCACAAAATAATATCCGAACAATAACTAGCAATGGAGTTGTTGTGATACCTTTTTCTCAGTGTCACTTTCACAGTCGCTAGAATCAGAATCACTTTCATCACTACTTCCACTGGACGATGACGATGATGACAAACTGCGATCACGACTAACTCTGAAAGTCAAAACATAACAAAAAATATTGAAATCTAAAAACGTAAAACTAAACACAGTTGTGAGCACTGTGTAAAACTCTCAAAGGTAGTTTTAATTTCTGGCCAAACCTCAAGAGTCTTCTCTTGCAATGGCATAACATGTGTGAAAAATATAAATGGTTTACACAGTATAAAAGGCACAATATCACCACGATGACTAGTTCTTTTTAAGTAGTAGTATACCTTTTAAAAGAAAATTTAAAAGCAATATTTTATGTAAATGAAATCGACTCTCTTTTTTCTTGTATTTTTGTTTTTGCATTTTTGTGACTTTTTAACAACGCTTGGACAAACTAAGCTATTACCCGCAGACCCAGCCCTTGTTCACAACTAAATGGCTGCACTAAACAGCCGTGGATACTAACGACACTTTTAACAAAATCTTTCAAAGTTTACTCTTTGTTTTAGGAAACAAACAAGAAGAAGCACTGGTCACTATTTGCAGGTTTGCCACGAGACCTCCTGCACATAAATGATGCTTTAAAATTGACAGGAAAAAGGTAAATGTTTGGAATAGATAGATACCTTTATCTCAATAGGGTAACTCCTTCAGTGTTAAAAAAAAAAATCACAACTGTTATCAATAGAGGCCCTATATCTAATAAAAATTTAACTATATAATATACAAATAGTAAGAATGGAAAAATTAAAATAAATTATACATACCCATATAAATATCAAAATGAGAAATTATAAATATCTGTTATAAACAAGAGAACCGCGATAAAAAAAAAACGATTTCTTGGTACACTCAAGCCTTACAGATGATAGCCTTAAAAAATTGCTCTGTCGGGTATCTCTCTCAATAGCATCTTTATTAAAAATGAAGTAATCATAAAACATCTGGGGACAGCATTTCTTAAGACAGCGCTTTACTAATCTCAATAGATGCCGATCTCTTCTAATTTCAAGTGGCTTGTACTTCAAAAACTTTAAAGCATCGTCACTACGATGAGTTTTCATTATAATACGAGCTGCGCGCCTTTGCAGTTTCTCTAACTTATCCGAATTTACTTTCCCACAGCAACCCCAAACATTGTCACAGTAATCAATAATAAGAAATATTAATGACTTGTAAATTACATTAGCAGTATACAAACTAAGATTATTTTTGGTACGTCTAAGAAGTCTTACTCTCTTTGAAACTTTACCAACCAAATACTTAACATGCTCACTCCATGTTAGACACTGATCGAAAACAACACCTTTCCCAACAAGCTTTAACATTTTGATGCGCAATTTTGAAGCCCCTGGTTTTTGAGATATACGTCAACTTTGTGTCCAATAAAATATTCTCGTCAATGCTATCAGCAACAATATTATTAGCAGATAAATGTGGAGTACATAGGCAGCAAAGTCTGTTAGAAACCAGCTCCGGGCCAAAACATTTCAGGTGAATAGACTTCAGGCACATAGTGTATTCGGCAAATGATGGATTTTGCGAACGGTTTTACCACAAATACCACATTCGCTTCTCGTAGACGGCCCTGGGTTCAGTTCTAGGTCACCAGCTAGATATAGTAACCATAAGGCAACCTTGGACCATTTGCAGAAATTTAATATTTTCGCCGTTCGCACGGAACATGACAATACTGTGGACTGATCTTTGTCAACTTGACGATCTCTGGGTACATTTACAGTACCACAGCAGGCATAGATATACATCTCCCAACATAAAAACGAGCAGGTAAGAGTTCACTACGAGCTTGTATACCATGAATTATTAAAAATAGATAGAGAAAATATAAAACTTTTCGGAAAGTTAATGTTACATGACCGGCGGCCATCTTGAATCCTACACAAAACCAGTCTTTCAAAAGGATTCTTACTAATAATTTCGTTGATCTCTGAGAATACATTACAAGTGCACAAAATAAAAAGAACTAACCCATTTTGGAAAATGTTCTCATCTTTTCCTTGGTCAGCCTGAAACCAAAAGCATTGTAGGTAAATATAAATTTCTATTTTTATTCATCATTTGTTTTCTATTTGCTATTTAAACGTTGGATGTTGTAAGTATGTTTCTTCTGGTATTCCTTGAAGCTAGCCGTATTCATTCACAGTACAAAACGGTAGCACCACTTAAGATTTAGGATCATCTAATTGACAGTTAATCTATGAGTTTGTACTGCTTTGGTACAGTCAACATTGGCTGTAAACCTCTGCTTAGGAAGGTTCGAACAGTTGGTAAGATTGATCTCCGACTTCTGGCCACAAGGTCTAGGGCTCAGTTCCATTTGTGTAACCTTCCTTCCATCGTTCCGAGGTCAGTAACTTGAGTACCAGCATTTGCAGGGAGCTAACCTATGACAGACTTGTGTCCCGTCCAGAGGGAGTCAAAGACTCTCAGCCACTTAAAAGAAACCAGAGGTTTTAGTTCTTTAATAAAAGGCATTTCATAAATTAAACAATCTAGTTTACAATATTTTTTAAGAATTTTGAAACTAATATCCTTTTCCGGTGTTTCAGCCAGATATTGACTGTTAACATGTTTCGCAATGGAGTACTCTGGTGTCGGTGTTCATCAATGTGTTGGAACAAATGGCAGGTTGTGCAGCCCATATACCTTGCTTCTCATAAAGGATATTGAAAGTTGTAAGTCAGTGAGCAGTTGTTAAAAGTAGCACAACAGAACAATCTGTTATTTGCCCTGTTGCTGGTACTTGCAATTGTTGCAGATGTGGCGGCTTGAAGTTTTAATTAATCGATATACTTACTTACTTAAGCCCTTAGCTCAATCCGGAGCATACGGCATCTACCACAGAACGCCAACACATGACTTTCGGCTTTCCTTTTGACATCTGTCTACGGCATATCTAATTCCTTCATTTCTATCTCTGTGTCCCTCTTTCAGCTCTTCCTTGGTCGTCCCCCTTTTCCTTTACCCTGTGGATTCCAGGTTAAGGTTCGCTTGGTTACACTGGTATCGTGCTTCCACATGGTATGTCCTATTCAGCTCCATTTCCTTCTCACCATTTGTTTCCCTATTGGTTCCTGGTGTGCTCTCCGCCATAGGTCCTTATTGAATCCTGTCAAATCAACTGATTCTGAATATCGTTCGTAAACATCTATAAACAAAGGTCTAGATCTTCTGCAGGTTTTTTCTAGTTGCTCGCCTTGTCTTGCAGCCGTAGAGCAGAACTGTTTTAACGTTGGAACTGATTATCTTAAGCTTTGTGTTGGTAGTAAGCTCTCTAGACTTCCAAATTAATGACTTCCATATAAATTGATATACGTTCATAAAAATCAGAGACAGCAGAATGTCTAGCCTCTCTGGTGTTATACCTTCAATTTCTCTGATCTCATTGACTCTTTGCTTAACTATCGCTTCCTTATAGTAAGGTCTTGTTTTGTTTGTGTTCTCCCCAATGAACTACCAAATTGTGCGAGTTGTTGTTCTTCGTTGCTATTATTTTGCTAAGTATTATCAGAATTGAAAAGCTCTGGAAACAACTCAAAATTTGGAAATTTGTTGTCTGTTGTTTCTGAATGAGAAAAAAACTCAACATTTTAAGTCATATTTACAGCTCGCCTAGTGGCCAAAAAAAACTTTAAAACAACTTTTTCTTTTAATATAAAGCCTGGTTAAACAGGGTATTGAAGTATCCAACACTGCATGATATTAATTGTTGTATCAATATTGGGGTTAAAATACAGTTTTGTGAACCTATTGTACAATAAAGTGTGATATCTAACAACATTACAACTCCATTCATTCTTGATGGAATACTGTACAATTAAAAATACGAAAAAATCAATAAATAAAAATTCATAATCACCTGTTCATCATCGCTATCATCACTTAATATTAGATCATTCGGAAGACAAGATTTCTCCTTCTCTGCAAAAACAAAATTTAAGGGTTTGCCTCCATGTCCTATTTCGTAGGTCCTAAAAGAACAAAACAGCATCCTGCATCTGTCCAAATTAAGGCTCACTCATAATTTTGGTCACGTGGTAGTTTTTTCAGTGTAGCATTCGCGCCGAATTTATTGGCTGTCAGTTTATAAAATTGTAGTCTCTATGTGCTCATACAAAAAAGTAACAATTAAACATGTAACGTAAATGAAAACATGAAAGTATGATGTTATTTGCCCTACCGTAGTTGCAAAACTGTGAGCTTAGAGTACCAGTGTTTGCTTGAAGCTAATCTGCGATGAATAGGTGTCCTTTACAGGGGGAGTCAAAGACTCTCATCCATTTACCTTTACAGAAACCAGAGATACAGTGTAAGCACTGACTCCATGGGCCTTTTGGCTCATTAAAGGTTTAGAAGTTTTTTAGTAGGTGCATTGACTCATTGACTCATGACTCATGACTCATTGACTCATGACTCATTGACTCGTGGCTCATTGACTCGTGACTTATTGACTCATGACTCATTGCCTCGTGACTCATTGACTCATTGACTCGTGACTCATTGACTCATTAAAACTTCAGTCTCCATGCTAATACTCAGTCAAACATTTTGGTAATCTCACTAGTTAAATAACATTAATTTTCCATGTCATTATTGTATTATTTCCTTTCAGATTCTCGCTGACCCTGTTGCTAGACAAAAGCATGGCTATGAGGCAATGCTTCTCCTGACAATTTTGGTTAATTACAGGAAATACGAGGTTAGTGATGTCTTTATTCCAGTTCTGACTGAGTACAGAAACGTTTCTTAACACAGCCATATTATACCATTCATACCACATACCAGTTTCTAATGTGCGAATTTTTGCTGACTTCAATGTTTATAAACCTACTTCATTAGCATACAACTTTACGTAGCGAACGAACAAAGATAGACGGACTCAGTCTAAAAATTGAGAAAGCTTGTCAACAAAGAGATGAATTTTTTTAACTCTGTGCACTCAGTTTCTTTAAAAGATATCGCCCTTCCAAAATACTCAAAGCAGCTGGAGAGAAAACCGTTATAAGCCATACATTCTCTGATTACAGGAACATTGTTCAGCTTATCGCTATCATATTTTCAGAAGACGTTTATTTTAGAAAACACTCTCAATAAACAGTGCTTCAATTTTGTTACTTTATTAGAAACTGACTAACCTATGCTAATGAAGGGAAAATGTAAACAAATATCCGCCTCAGTAAGAAAATATTTTGAATTCTAAAAGTTCTTTGCAAACGATGTTGACCCCCAATAACATGGGCCTTAATGTTAAATGTGTTTGAGCAATGAGATGAACTGGGTCTAAATCAAAGGATGTATGACTCGCAGTTTTGGAACCCTGTTTTTGTGTGTTTGAGGTTACTGACTTTTAGAACAACTATCAGTTTGCTCACTTTACTCTAGACTTCCATAGAACTAACTCTTATTCATTAGTTATTCAGTTTTACTGAGGAAGGAGAGCAACTCCGAAAACGTTTTAAAAACTTATATATATATTTTAGGGCTGAATGGCACCATGTTATTTAAAAGGAATAATATCGAATGGTTTATAAAAATTATAAAGGACGCCAAGGACATTTCACTAATGCTTCAAAATTTTACTGCACGCCGCGTAAGCGGAGTACACACTTTTCTTTATAAAAAATTATATGTGAACCAAAATAGCTTAATTCAGCTAAAATCTCATAAGACGCGTTTACAAGCGTCATATATCCACACTTGAATGACTTCACAAAGTAGTTTTTATTCGAAACTGACGTGAACTTTGCATTTCACTCGTGCTCTAAAATTTTACCGCACTCTTAAGTAGAATACATGAACCACATTAGGATTCAGGTACAAAAGACGGAAATGCATTTTTCTTATTCACCTATTTCAAAACACTTCACTCCGACGAAGGACTACAGTCCAAAACGTTAGTTTTTCTTATTCTTCCATCACACTTACAGATTTTGAATTAAAAATGGATATCATAGGCATGTGCGAATTTTTTTTGAATGGTGTAACAAACGCACACTTTTTACATTAGTAAGAAGTTTATAAAATAGTAAACAGTTTTGGTACTTTGTATGTCTATTGAACGCTAACATTAACTTTATCGTTATACTCGTTACAAGTGTTTAAAATGTTTTAAGTCACTGAAAATTTCCATTTGCTTGAGGCTTGAAGATTTTTTGTTTTTTTGGGCAGGTCGCCTCTCGTTATTAACAAAAGCAAGAGAGTAACACATGGACTGTATTCTGCAAATTTTTATTTTCTTACGTAGTTCCTCTGTATTCAACTGACCTCATCAGGGAGTTTTTTTTAGAAAAGAATCATTTCACCCCACCTCCCCAGTGTCACAAAAATTTCATGTAAACACGGGTAAATTTTTTTCACGGTCAAGCGGGTTTCCCATCCACCCATGGTCCCTCACCTCCGTGTAAACAGGCCCTAACACAGTGTATTTGCTATGCTAAGCAATGAAAAGGTAAACAGTACAAATACTTTTTAAAACGATTATGCTCCAGTCAACACCGCAGCAGCATCTTCGACGACAGTAATTGCAACTGGAAGTGGTCTGACAAGCACAACTATCGCCGCCACTCCACAAACGATCCACTGGCCTCGGCAAGTACAGTTGAAGACTAAGCTCTCTCACATCCAGCAGGGCCATCGGTGGAAGTACCACGCCCATCACTTTGCAACGTTGAACAACCACACCAACTGAATAACTTTCCCTTCCCCGAAAGGCAGATGAGTAAGCAAAATAGGTCCTTCGTGCCATCTTGGTTTGTCTAATTCCCGTGGCTTCATTATATTGAAGAAAATGATTCAGTTCTCTGCTTAATTTGTGCACGGCAAAATGCTAAAGAAAACCTGAGAACAAATACAAAGAGGAAAATGGGAATTCATCAAAAACGGTTTCACAAACTGGAAAGGTGCCACAGAAAAATTTAGCGCCCATCAAGCATCAAACTGCCATAATGCTGCGGAAGACTACAAATTCGTAATTGCGCAAGTGTGTGGTAATGATCAAATAAGAATGACGCGGAAAAATAATCGCTCCTATTTTATGAAAATCATGGAGAATCTACAGTATTTCTGTGGACAGGGACAAGCAATACAAGGTGACAGCGAATTCGAATCAAACTTTTTCCAGTTAATGAAATTAAGAGGAAAAGACGACCCTAAGCTAGTGGAATGGCTGGACAAAGCAACGGATAAATACATGACCCATGACATCCAGCATGAAATAATTACCATCATGGCACATCTGGACCAACGAGACATCATTAAGGATATTAGCACCAACGTCTTTTCGATTATAGCGGACGAATACATCGATATTAGTAATCAAGAACAATTAACACTTTGTCTAAGGTGGATTGACCATGAATATAATTAGAGGCACACGAAGATTTTCTTGGATTTCACAATATACCAAACATTCCGTCAGATACAACTGAAATGGTTATTAAAGATTCCCTTATTCGGCTGCAGCTATCTTTATCCAATTGCAGGGCACACTACTATGACGGGGCCAGCAACATGCTTGGTAAAAAATTCGGAGTAGCAAAAACAAACTCGCGAGTGTCAACCAAAAGCTCACGCCGTCCATTGTCATGGTCACACCTTAAGTTTGAGCGTAAAAGATGCAACGAAAAACTCAAAGATTCTGTCAGGCACCATGAATAACACTAACGAAATAGTAGAGCTGGTTAAATTCTCCCCAAAGCGTGAGAGACTACTGGGTGATGTAAAGTCTAATCTCAGTTGAAGAGGATGACGCTGCTGGACTACAAAGTTTAGTACCACGAGACGGACCGTTAGAGCAGTTTGCTACCAAAGAGTGCTGGACAATTATGAGGCACTATTACAGCTGTGCATGGATGGAATGTCTCGAGAGCAAATCAAAACTCGAACCTGATGTGCGGGGAAGAATTGTAGGGTGTCAGCCCAGATGAAAACATTTGATTTCTTTTTTGAGTTACATATTGGCAATCTGATTTTTTACATACTGATAACAAGTTTAGTTCAAGTTCAAGTTTATTCATGATAATTCAATTAAAACCTATCTGATACACAACAGAAAACGAGTCAGCTGCAAGTGGACAAAATAATGCGAAGCTAACAATGGAAGTACTGAAACAAATCGCAATGACGACTGTTTAATTTAAGACATTCTACCAAACATTCCTACATAAGAATGAGTTGCATCCTGAATTCTCAGAACCTGAATATTCACGAAAGAGGAAGGCTCGAGCAAGGTTTGAGGTGGGGTCAGGGGCTCACTTGTATTCTCAAACAGCGGAGGATCGTCATCGCCAAACTCATTTTGAAGCTCTGGCCTTAATTGTTTCTGTTGTTAGTGAACGTTTTAACCAACCTAGTTTTACAGCCTATAAAAACTTGGAAAGCCTCCTTATTCAATTTCTGAAAGACGAAGGTGTCACTTTACAAATGAAGTTTGTGAAAGAGAACTACAGCGATGACTTAAGTTGCGGCTATCTTCTTCCTCAGCTGGAAATATTCAAGACTTTGATAAAGGGAAAACAAATAAACTGTTTTTTAGACGTGTTGAAGGAAGTAAAAAGCCTTTGCACGAGTCAGCAAGCCATGATTAGCAAGGTGATACAAATCTGCAGGCTTCTTCACGTAAATCCAGCAACAGGGGAAAGATCGTTTTGAATGGCACGCAGAGTCGAAACCTGGCTTCGAGTAAAGATGACTCAACAGAGATTTAACAATGTTGCCATTTTAAACGCACACAAGACAAGAACTAATGTTTTACGACTTGTCAGTGCTGCGAACGAGTTTGTAGGTAGAAATGATAACAGCAAACGTAATTTTGGCACATTTACTGGCGCTGACCTCATTCACATAGCAACTAGAAAGTGGACTGACATAGTCAATGAACCCGAAATAGGTCCAACGTAAAAACTTTCTAGACTCGTCTTTTCTTTACTATTTGTGCTGTTCAATGATGATAGTTGAATTGAAAAATGTAAATATTTAGGCAATTGAAATGAACATTAATCTGTCACTTTGAATACATGTTTAATACATGTGATTATATTATATGCTTATATTTTAAACTTCTTTCATGGGTTTTGTAGAGAAAATAAACAAAAATTACAATGAAAAATTTGACAAAATTTTATTTGGATTGATAGAAAAAAATGCATTTCCGGCGATCTTAGAAGTTCGAAATTACAAACATTTCAAGGGGGCATGCTCCCGGACCCCTCTAGAAATCTTGCGCCTTCTACACTCGTCCCCTCGACCTTAGCCCCACCAATGCCAAATATACTCCGCGGTCCCTGATTTTATGCTGGTGGTTTATTCACTGCTCAACACCGTATTGACGAGTCCCAAAAAGGACGATTTTAACAGCTGTCTGCAGTTGCAGCTGCTGGCTTATTTCGAACTCCTCAGTACTCATATTGGTTCATTGATAAGTTAATTATCAATCACATTCTCCTTATTGCCAGGCATTATATTTATATTTGTAAAATCAGAGGCAATGTCCCAAGGCTTTCTTTATTTTTGAAGATAGTTTTATCCACAAAAGAAACTGAACAGAAAATTGCTTTTGAAGAGGGTAAAATGGACAATTTCACTAAAAGATGGAAGATCATATTTTTTAAATATTAAGTCAAAAAAACTGTGCAATTTCTGAAGAACCAGCCTCATGAGACAAGGCCTTCTGTATGTAAGCTTTTATTAATTAAAGTTATCATACTGTTTTGTTTTATTTAAATATTTTAAT
>JANCMA020425985.1:0-11025 GCA_024336925.2 Zoanthus solanderi
AAAAGAAAAAGAAAGCAAACGGCGGTTACAAACATAATCAAAAGACAACTTTTGTTGTAAAACATTATATTATAAAATTTGACGTTTGTTGCCCGTTGTCGCTTGTCGTATGTTGCCGCTTGTCGTATGTCGCCGCATACGAAACGTCAAGTTTTATAATATAATATTTTACAACAAAAGTTGTCTTTTTGATTATGTTTGTAACCGCCGTTTGCTTTCTTTTTCTTTTAAAACTAAAATGGCCGAAGAACAAAACTATTTATGACGTCCATCATTGTTTCTTCAGTTTTTATCCCTCTCGTCGTCCCTTGAAATTGTACCAAAAGATAGCAATTATGGCGTGGTTCTTACAATAATACCCCTAAAAAGAATGCACTCTGAAACGCTTTTTGTAACACTTAAGTAAGCTTGTAGTGCGAGATAATGGTGGAATAGCGCGACCCTCTCGTAACACAGAAACTTTGTTGTTTTTCATTTTGGAAAATAAAAGTATACTCTTCTTAACATTTCAAATGCATTCAAGTTCCTTGAAATCCACAAAAGCAAAAACTTTATCAGATTAAAATTTATACTAACAATCTTTACATTGTTTTATACTTGTCGAGAAGCACAGGTTATTTACAGATTCTCTGTCGTTTGAAGACTTGGAAAAATATTGCTTCAAACATTTATAATTCATTCCTTGAAATGAAAGAAGGAAAAAGGATGATCTAATTCAATTCTCTGTAAATGTAAATGGAACGTTAAAAGTCCACTCCGAGAGTGGAGTATTTTAAAAGCTCTGTAAATTACAAAAAACTCGTGGATCAACCAATCGCTTCAGCTAACGACTTTTTCCCTTCCTTTGTAAGTGGAGCACACTTGAGTTTGTTTATCATCACTAGCGAGAGAGCCTGTTTCTGCCTTATTTATACTAATTGGTAAAATGGCGCTGCTGATTGTGGGACTTGTAAGCATCCAACTGTATTTTATGAAAAAGAAAACAGATGCAGGTTGAGTACTAAACCATTGAACTTGCACTTAGGTAAGATTGTTAGTGGTAGCTGACTGGGAAAAGATAAACGATCGAGAGCCAATTTGAGTGTTTATAAATATGATATGTGAAAAGTCTCCGTCCAGCTTAGAGTGGTAAAGAAACATATCCCCAATTAACAGGCTTTGGCCAGTTGGTAATGGCTTGACATGCACCTAAATAAAGTTACTATTAAAGTCATTATTATTATTTTATTATGTAATTGTTATTAGTATTTACCAAACTTCCAAAGCAACCGATATCTATTTTCGCGCGCTCTGATGAGCTCCCGTAACTCGCGAGGCCAAAACTATTAGTTGATTTTGAGGCGGAAGTCAAAATGACAGGAAGTGCGCGTGTTAAAAATACAAAAAAGGTTTACATTGTTTTGCAATTTGTTCTTTGAAAATAAAGTGTATTTTTATCCCATTATTTTGGTAAATACTAAAACAACTCCCCCCACTCAGAGTCGGTGCCTAGCGCTAGATATATAACTCGACGCTTCGAGTCTAGGTATAAATCCACTGCTATTCACCTCCCCGTTGGGGAATAGTTGTTTTAAAAATGTCATCTGAGTATTTAGCGCTATGATTGTTCTTTGTCTCCTAAAGTTCTTTCGAAACAAGCTATTGTTTGTCTGGTTTCAATAAACGGTTATTCCATTCATTCTATTGTTTGTGTTATATAAATGCTCTAACGAATGTTAGGGATTATGGAAATTGTGTTATTGAATGTCTATTTTCAATGATAGATTGTCTATTAACGTTTGTCAGTTCGTGCTATTGACGTTACATTCCGTGCGCAAAAATGTCCAAAAGTGCTATAGAATACACACTGATGTTATTGAATATTCATGCACATTTCATTCGCGCTATTGAAAGTTTTCTCCGCGCTGTTGAAAGTTTAGTATTCTTGGTTTTCACACAATCCCAAGAGACACAAAAGACAATAGACACACCGGCCATGTTGGTGTCCCAAACAAAAGAAATAATCAAAATTCTTTTGTTAAGAGTACACCAACATGGCCGCCGTGACGTCAGGTGAAAACCGGCAATAAAATTATTAGTTTCCGACTTAACAAAGAGAAAAAAGAAACACGAAGCGTGTATGTATAATTTCATTTTTTCTACCGTGAACGAGGGTGGCCACGTTTAGTCAAAACTGGAAAGTTGCAAGTGACTATCAACACTGATTCACTTTTCACTTACAACTTGCCACTTACCACTTGCTACTTTCGATACCACTCCCTCCCCCATCACTTTGAAGGTCGAGAAGGAAAAATGGAGGTCAGCAATATGGCGGACTTTCAAAAAAATAGGCGCTTGTCTAGCGCATGTGGCTACTGCAAGTAGCAATGTAAATAAATGCGAAAATATGCAGGGCATATTAGGGAAAGAGGAAGAGAGGGAGAAAGATGGAAAAAAGAATTCATGGAGTTAGTGAAGATGAAAAAGTCGCAAGAGGAAATGGTATAGTATGTTAAGCAATGGTTTGTGTTTTAGATATACGGTTTCTAAGTTGACTGATGTGCTGTTATAGCTGTATTGGAGGAGAAAGCAAGAAATGGAAATGTAGAAAATGGGAAGTTTAGTAAAATGTGAGAAATGAAGAATGGTTTTAAATAAAAAATTATAGCGTAGGAGGGGAAGGGGTGCAATTTGTAATTGCAAGTTTTATTTTAAAAAATTGCATGACACAAAGCTCAATTACCATTAGCTCAAATGGTATTGCGCAAAAATGAAATGAATCCACTGCTGAACAAGAACTTTAATAACAAAAAAGGAAAAATTAACATCTTTAAATGAATTAGAAAATGGTTAGCATCTCATTCATTTCATTTATATTTTGTTGGCTTACTCATACTCTCACACTTTCTTTTTCTCTGCGGTTACGTATTGTTTACACTTTTGCTTTCACAAGTATGACTTTAAGTGAGGTAAAAATTGTAAGTGATAAGTGGTAAGTTGTAATTGGTAAGTCGCAAACAGTAAAGCCTGCTTCACACTAGCGACGTAATCGCAAGCGCAAGCGTAAGAAAAAGGAAAATTTTGTTTTTCTTGTGCTTGTCTTGCACCTGCGATTGCGCTTGTGTCAGAAATCTTCTAGTGTGAAGCGACAAAACGTAAGCGCAATCGCAGGCGCAAGACAATCGTAACAAAAACAAAATTTTCCTTTTTCTTGCGCATGTGTACCCACCTTGCTTGAGTCGGTGCGTCACTAGTGTGAAACAGGCTTAAGCTGTATGTGGCTAGTGGTAAGTGATTGGCTCACTACTTGTGGTGAACAGTAAGTTGATAGCCACTTGCCACTTTCCAGTTTTAACTTAACGTGGACGCCCTCGGCCACGTTATTTTTCATAAAACTGTTAATTCTCACAACTTGGAGACAGCCAATCATATCGCTCTCTGCATGTCATTTTCGTGCTTTATAGTGCTATGAAAGAAAAATTGTTTATCAATCAAAACTTATCCTTAATTAATGTCAACGTTATCACCATAATTATCATCGCCATTTCTATCAAAAGAACCATCATCATTAACATTGTCATCAAGATCATCCCATTGCTATTTCTACCATAATAACCGCCATTCTTCTTATCAACATTACCATCATAATCGTCATCACTGTTTCTACTGCAATAACCCTCATCATTATCAACATTACTACCATGATCATCATCATTAACATCATAAAATCCATCGTCATTATCAACATTACCGCTACAACAATGATCATCCTCACCATTTCCATCATCATTAATTATGATTACTATCGTCACCCTAATTCTGTAATTACAAGTACTTGATAAAAATGATACACAAACTATAACAAAGAGCTAAATCCTTTACAAGCCAGGTGGCCCATGGAGCCGGCGCTTATCTCCGGTTTCTGTACGTAGTGTTAAGCGGATGAGAGTCTTTGACTCCCCCTGGATGAGACACTAATCCATCGCAGGTTAGTTCCCAGCAGACGCTGGTACTCATTTACCTACCCCAGAAGGATGGAAAGCTGAGTTGGCTTAGGCGGGAAAGAAGGTTGCACAAATATTCGAATCTCGGCAAAGCCGGGAATCGAACAGGGGATCTTGTGGTCGGAAGGCAGAGATCTTATCAACTGCGCCAACCATACCCGCCCATTAAACAAGTGGGTGAAGATGCAATTTTTAAACTCAGCTAGCCTTATTGAATATTTAGAATGCTGATATCTTCTTGGAAATTGTATGAATACATAAAAAGAGAAAAATACCCGGTTGCAAGAATACGTGAAAATCTCACTTTTGAGTGGTCGAAAAATAATATTTTATGAACAAACAACAACAACAACAACAATACTTTATTCAGCTGAGGAAAATTTTGACAAGATAATCCAACCCGCAGAAATAGCAAAGCTAGTCGAGGCGGGCTGCGATATTATATATTTGGATTATTTACTTTGATAATCCTTTGGATTGAAAATTGAAAAAAATTGAAAACTCTCTATTGAACAAAGAGAAACGCACACACAAGAGAAGAATGAGGCAAGGAGAAGGGAAAAAAAGAACAAACATTTAGGAAAAATATCAATTAAAGTTGATGTACCGACATAATTATCGTTCCATACTAAAATATCAAGCAGTTTTAGGTGGATCGATTTTTTAAAATTTTGCTTTGGAATTAAGCGTACATCCTTGGGAATGCTGTTCCAGATCCTCGTACCAACCCTTGCAAAGGAATTTTTCATTTGGCTTGTTTGTGATTTTTGAACAAGCACAGCAGAGAAACATAAACTTCATATCTTCGAGCCACCGTGTAACGTTCTTATTATTAATAAGGTAACAACAACAACAATTACCGAGACATGACATCCGAAATGTTTTGAAATTTTGGTGCAAAAATGATTCATTACTAATGTTTTAAATGATGACTGCATATGTTGTTTCTTGGCTTTAAGAGAATCCGACGACAGGAGAAAGTCTTGATAAAAGCATTCAATGGATTTTCAACGCAGATTTCTTTCGATTTTAGACCGTGAGCAGACAATTAAAATCAAGAAAGAATTCTCCTCGATGAATAAGACCCTTTTCCTTTTCATACCTTTCTATTATAAAAAGATAAAATAAGAATTGGACAGCAACTTTTGTCCACTGCAATTTTCAATTTTCGACAGAAATGGCTCCATATAAGCACATAACGAATATGACCTGATATACAAGATTGAATCAACCAATCAGAACGCTAGAAATGCAACGGCCAAGGTTAAAACTACATTTCATACATTTAGTTTATCTGTGTCCACCTAAATGAATACATAGAATTTTTCACAAATTTCCGAAGCTGCATGAAATATCAATAGCAAGTTAAGAAAATGCTTGAAACTCCAATAAACTATTTTTGAAAAGCCAATTTTACATAAAGTATTTGAGACAGCGCAACGTAATCAGGTATTTTCTTTGTAAAAATGGTCAACTGCCCTGCACTAAGGGGAGGCGAGCTTTATGATGAAATGTTTTAGACTCGGGAGAACAAGTTTCACTACACGTCCACATCTTCCCCCAGTTGGAGTTCTGCACTAACATCACTAATAATACAAGGGTAATGACCTGTATTGGAGTACAACGCTGCTCAGATTGTCAGTCGCAGCACCTGCTACCATCTGAGAATGTTCTGGAATGGCCAGGTCCCAAAGTCTAATTCTACGATCTGAGCCTGCCGTCACTATAAACGGACTTGAGTCAGGAGGACTGGTGCAGAGCGCGTGCACAGCTTGTGGGGACACCTGAAAGAAAGCCGTTAAACGAATTAAGCAGAGAAACAGAGAGTTGTTTCACAATTAAGCTATAAAAGAAGAATTTCATACCTGTGTTTGAGAGAGCGGCGGTGCATTACTGGCCCATAAGGCCTGCCTTCTCGCCCCAGTCTCTAAATCCCACATCGAGACTTCGTTATTTCCCTGAACTGCCGAAATGACCCATGACTGCTCAGAAGGGTGACTTGCCAGGCGCCTAACACGTGCCCCTACAAATATGAAAAAGAAAGTGTAAATGTAACGTTCTGAATTCAAACTAACTTTTCCATGACCGCTTGGTTCCCAACGGTTTGAAGAAGGGAAGATTAGCCTGAGAAATTCAATAGTTTAACCGCAACAGTATGTATAACTAAAGACAGTATAACAATTATTAATATTGGTGTAATTCACTTATTAATATGTTTCATATTCACATGACCCTATTTAATTTTATTTTAAATGAAAACCAGAGTTTTTAGCCGAGCGAAAGTCAAAAATCACCAAAATACATTTACATTTACGATTAAAAATATCCGAAGATATTAAGAGAACTTCCGGACAGAAGTATCTTGAAATTACTAGTAATTTAATCAACCCTCAGCTGGAATATTTCATCTTATGTTGACGTCTGGAGCGTTAGCCATCTTCATCGTCAAGCAAACGTTACTAGGGAATTTAAAAACGAGGACGGGAACGCCAACGACGATGGCTCAGAAAAATCACGTTTCTGGTTAACAATCTTCTTCTTCGTGCGGGTTATTAGGGTTTTGTTTTCTCCGCCTCGAATTTTGTGAGCAGAAAACGATTAAATGTTTCTTCGTGAAGCTAAACAAATACCGAGAACATTTTTGTTATAACCTCCTTGTTCTAATTTTAGGTATAGCTCCGTGCAGGTGCTCAGCTCGATGCATTCCAACGTGCAGTTATTGTATTTACTATTGTTCTTTGCCGTCAGCGTCGACGTCGTCGTCCTAATTGCTTAAAGTCTCAAGTACTTTGTAGTTCATTACGGCAATAAGTGTCTACTTAAAAAGCAGCTTTTCACTTTTAACGTTTTATTTTTTTAAGTGAGTTTAGCGAGCTGAGTAAAACAAAGCATTAGCATTTGCCAGTCGAAATCTCCTCACGATTTCTCAGAAGCACAAATTGTTCCTCATTAATTTTTGAAGACCGCGCTGGTGTTAATTTCCAGCTGTTAAATTGACAAGAGTAACTGCAAATGCATTACCACGAATTGCTAAATGTAACATATCAGCTGCATTTTGCCTCACACTGAAAGAAGCAAAGTATTTTTGCATACTTGACGTAACCTACATAGACGGTTTTTTTAAGTAGTTAAATTTTTACACCGTAGTGAAAAAGAATTTTAAAAACTGACGTTTCGGACTGTAGTAAAATTCTTTTTTACTACGGTGTAAAAACTTAACTAATTGTAAAACTGTTTCTCTAGAAACACCAACGCAGCATTCCATTTGTAACCTACATAGGATCCTTACCTCTCGGATGCGCGAGATCAGTGATTGGTAGCTGAAAGCGTAAATCCCAACACACAAGAGTTCCGTTACTTGTGCCCGCGGTAAGCCAGCAGTTGCATGGGTCAACAACTACAGACGTTATCAAACCTGAGGAGAGCAAGGAGCACTGATTAATCTTTAATAACAATAAGACGCGCACCATGACAAAAATATTAAAATATAAATTTGAAACAAAATAGAATAAAATCGTACTCAATGAACAACTATATAATGAGGTTGAAATGAAAACAATCACAGATACGACTCTATTTCATAGTTGAAATGGCCGATACTTTTGTCACAAGTCCCTGCATCTATCCTTACCATTTATCGAGACAGAAATTGTACCGTGCATAGTGTAAAAACGACTATCAATGATAACATTATCATTAGCTTTGGAAAGCAAGGTTGGAAAAGGTTCATTTGCTAACTTTTGTGGAAGACGATCTCTCAAATTCATCTAATAGAGAAGTACGGTTAACCCAAAAACGAGACAAACCCCATTTCTTTTAAGGCTACTTCATTCATAAAATCTACCTTCAATCAAATGTCAAAAATCTAACTTCAACAACTCTTTGAGAACCTTTTTCTGTTACTTATGTAAACCAGAGAGCAGCCAAAATGCACGACATTCGGTTGCTCTGACCTGAGGCTGGGGACGGTATCTCCTTATACAACAATGGCAATGATTTCAACATTGTCAAATATAAGACCTAAATGTAAATAATTTCAACCAATCATATTACTTGTATCATTGTGTAAAATCATTAGTTATGAAAAACATGCCAGTTAAACACGACTGAATCGATTTTTTATACGAGCAATGTGATATTTCATAAAAATCGCATAAATGAAACTTTAATTGATTTTTATTAAAGAATATTATTCTCTGACAACTACAAAGACACAACCAACTCAGTTTACCATGAATTGGATTATTCTCTAGTTTCCAGGCAGAAGATGCACAACGAAGATCCCAGGCGCATATTAGGCCGTGAGTTGTAGCGTATGTGAGAATGGACTGGGAACCTACAAGATACAAAGAAATAAATAGGGCAATAAATATCAAGATTCAAGATTCTTTATTATTTTGACATTACGTGTACACATGATTAGATAATTAAAGAACAATAATAGAAAAAAGGATGCAATAGGAGAGTTATCTGTATTTAATATGTAAGATTTTAATAAATTAATATGAAAGAGCAAATGGTACAGGTTACCTGACATAGCTAAATCCTTTATGAGCCTAATGGCCCATGGAGCCGGCGCTTATCTCCGGTTTCTGTAGTGTTAAGCGGATGAGAGTCTTTGACTCCCTCTGGACGGGACACTAATCCATCGCAGGCTAGCTCCCAGCAGATGTTGGTACTCATTTACCTACCCCAGAAGGGTGGAAAGCTGAGTTAGCTTAGGCGGAAAAGGTCACACAAAGATTAAAATCTCGACAGATCCGGGATCGAACTGGGGACCCTGTGGTCGGAAAACAGAGATCTTACCAACTGCACCAACTGCACCAACCATGCCCACCGGTCCATTGCTGGAAGGAAGAAATAGAAGTAACTTTTCGGATTTGTTTTTTTTGTTAGAGCTCCTCATTTATTCACATATCGCTCTTCAAAATCTCGGGGGAAAATTTTCGCTAATACGGCGAGTTTCAAGCCTTGTTTCTTGCCTTGAACGAGTTGAAATAGCAACAGATGGCGTTTCAAAGAATGAAAAGACTTTCATTGATGAAAGCGTAACGCTTGTTGGATGTGGCTATAAAGATGAAATCAAGTATAGATAGCACACACATGCTAGTAGCTAACTTCAAGCCACCATATTGGGCACTGTGGCGACGTTTGCTAGCAATGCCATACTGATAAGGCCTAAAAATGCCGAAACAGCTGTCCATGGCTGCTAGCGATCAGGTTCACTACTTTTTGTTGTAGTTTAAAGGGATAAAGCCTGCTACCAACGTGGCCATAGTTCCCAGTTTAGTGGCTTCAAGTTAGCTTCTAGCACGTTTGTACTATCTGTACCTGATGTGATGGCGACTGTTATTTTTATGCTTCATGTATGGTTTTTGTTGGTAATACTTGGTATAGATGAAACAGATATAAACAGGATTTTGAATTGATCTAACATTATTAGTGTAAACTTTGTATTGAATATGATTGGTTCATACTTACATGAAATAAGAGCTGCTTTAATTATGACTTTTACAAGAATCAAATTAATGCTGTTTATGTTGAAGTAAGAGAGCATTTATAAGAGCTGTTTTATGCCATTTTTCGTAAGATGAGAGCGCCGCCAAATATGGAGTTGTCCTGACCACCAAACACGACGCTAGACTGTGCAGTGTGAAGTGGTTCACTAGAGAGGGTTTGGTAATGAGCACCGAGGAAGACGTCAGTGTGTATGATATTGCCGAGCACGAGGACTTTGTGTACAACCCAGGAGATGTGGCCGTACGAGTGACAAATAGTGACACAGTGGCGACTGACAGCAAGGAGGAGAGTAGCAGTAATGCGACTCCATCCAAATGTATTGGACAGGTATGTTTGTAGTTAGATATTTAGCTAAAATTAAGATTTGAAACTAGTAGTAATCAATGATTAGGCAAGTGCGTTCGAGGCATTTCTATTTTGTTAAGAATTGACTGATTAAAGTAAAAAATAAATAAAGAGCCGAGTTTGCGTTCTAGCTGGTTGGAGTTCGAAATTACTACAGTTTTTCTTACGATATCGCCCTTTAGCCGACAATAACATGAAAGCGAGGCTTCCTTCCAAAAGACCGTGAAATGCGATGACATCGGGCTACGGGTCTCTCGCGGGATGTCGCCCTTTAGACTGACACTACCCAGGCCTCTGCGACTTTTTAAAAACTGGCTTGCGGTAACATGAAAGAGAGGCTTCCTTCCACAAGACCCTGAAATACGATGGCATCAAGCTTTTTCTATATGTTTCTATATATATAGGCTCGAAATCAACATGATTAGTATGCGTTCTCGCTTCGCTGGAACACAATGAATTAAAGGACAATTGCCTGGGCCAAAAAAAGTACCAGGGTTTGCATGCCTCAGTTTTAAAATGCATTTAAGGTTACAGATTATTTTCAGGGGCGCTTTGTGTCACAACGATGTTACTGGAAGTTCATGATACAACTTTGAAAGTTCGAGCGATGCTTAGTGAACTCGAGATGACAGTTTTCTGCATACATCAGAGGATCTCTCCTCCTTTCTCGTCTCCAAACAATTCCCTCAAAGATAGGTCAACCTCGCGGGACCAACTCCCCAGAACGTCAATAATGATATGGTACTGCTTGACGCTGTATCCTGGGAAATGTTTCAGTTCCCATCTGAGGGGGCCGTAGCTCCATGTCTTCTCTTCATCTTTTTTCGTCCGGTTATTCTTCCATGGGTAACTCATTTCAACCGCGATGATCTTCTCCTTATGGTCAATGAATCTTGCGTCCGCTCCGTTCTACGGTACATGCTCATGTTCTGCAAATATGGGTACATCCCAGTAAGGTTTTGCCTCTGGTGACTCATACAGTGGCTTTGGTTCTACACACGAGTACCACGGAAGTACTGAATCTGACAAACCCAAGTCTCTCAACTTCTCGAAGTACAATACTTGAAGAGCAGCATTGTGTTGTTATTATTATTATTATCGCAGTATACACATCTGAATGCTGTTTTAAATACTAATACATAAGGCGCCAAAGCGTAACCTATGAACTAGTCTCTAC
>JANCMA020426088.1:0-20958 GCA_024336925.2 Zoanthus solanderi
GGAAGAAGACATGAGGAAGTTAAACATCACAGAAGATATGGCAGAGGATAGAAAACAGTGGAGGCAACTCATATCACATCCAACCCCAAGAGTGGGAAATTAGGGACGGTAAATGAAGATGATGATGACTTAGTTTACACTGAAGCAGGTAACAGTTAGTGGCTATTAACTGTGTAAGTATTTGAAATGAAAAGTTCTAAGGTGTGTTGATTTTGTATAATTTATTAAGGATATTAAGTATGTTGTTTTGCAATCTATTTCTCTTCTTATGCCTGAAGTAGCTTTGTTGCTTTATACTGAGTAAACCGGTCTATTTTCAATACTCATCATTGAATTATTCCATATTAGTTGCTCTTTTGCTGTGTCTTCAGATTGTTTTCTAAGAAGTGAAAAGTGAGCTTCTGTCCAATCAGAAGCTGACATCTTCTTTTGATAGACTACATAAAAATAGTAATTTTCCTCCATATGGTTTAAGAGTGGTTGAAGAAAGTTTTCCACTTTCCGTTATTTTCTTCCTTTAGATATTTCTGTACCCACATTATTTTGAGACTTCTATATTGACGCTTTCTAGATTCACCATTTTCAAACCCCCTTCAGCGTAATCATTTAACATTTCATTTCATTTCATTTTATTCCCCCTACCGTTCCAAAGAAAGTGAAAAAGGTCGTCTTCGGGTTCTTTTATATATTGAGTGTGACTTTTAAGGGAGTCTCAAATAATATTAGTGAAAGTATGGAAGCCAACAATTTTAAATAAAACACAACACATTTTAAACTGGGTCCAATATGTTTCGGCTAACCCTTAGTCATCTTCTGTGAAGCAAGTAAAGTTACAATGTAGTTAAATGCTGGGACCCAGTTTAAAATGTGTTGTGTTTTATTCAAAAAAGACTCATATAATATACTAGCTGAGAAACTAATAAGCTTTTTATTACGGTCACTTTACCCTTACGAGTAAGCCGTCTCAGCGACCAACTTCCTGCTATTTTTTCCGTCTGTTTAATTTGTTCATTGTAATTTAATTTTGCTTTTAAATTTATTGCCTTGTGTGAACCGGATTCCTAAAGCTTTTATTTTTTCTGTCTCCTTCTCTTATCTCTCTTTTCTGTTTTTTGTTCCTAACTTTATCTTATTATTTAGTCCTCACAAGCCTATCCATCGTGCTTTTGTTTTGCCATAGTTAACTTATAATCCAGAAATCTGACCGAAGTGTTCCAATAGCGCTAGCATTTTGAGAAAGGGTTCTCTTGTTCCATCCAGAATAATGGTATCATCATTGGCATACTGTGTCCATCAGGGTAATGTATGTTATAATTCCCTTTATTATTCTATTGGTTAAAACGTTAGCAAATATTTTATAATCGCAATTGAGAAGGGTTAAGGGAAGCCAATTTTCTACGTAATATAGTTTTTCTTCCCTAGGGATGAGAGAGGGGATGTGATTTCTTTGAGTTATACTGAGAGAGCTTGCCTTTATTGTAAGAGCAATGAATTGCTTTAAGTAAATGTGCTGATATATCTAGCCAAACAATTTTGTAAAACTCTGTGGATAGGCTGGCACTACCTGGAGTTTTATGGGACTCCATCAGTTTTACTGCTGACAGACATCCATTCGCGGTTAGTAGTCCTTCGCACCAAGAGTTTTCTTCAATAATTGTTACTGAATTTGTACCGTTTGGACCAAATACTAACTATGATATAATACACTGGTTTGCATGTCTCACCTGATGCTAAGGAAACAGCCGTGGATTGTGATTTCTGCATTTCAATTTCCTTAAAATTCAGATCATCCTAAAATGACAGCGCAAATCATGAGTTGTGGACTTTATGCCACTTACTAACTAAGGCTCAAATGTTAAGCAAAAACTAGTATCTTGGTAAAATTGAATCTTTTGTTTGCATTTTCTCAACTTCTTATATTGTATACTGATTAAACAACAAAAAAAGTATGAACGAAATGCATCAATGAATTGAAATGTTGTAACTTACAAAGAAATTTGCTTTTAACTTCTGTATTGTGTAAAAAAACAGAGAAAACTAAATTGTAATATACACCTACACAAGATTTCTGGTAGAATCAATAAAACAGTTTCGAACTTCCAGTTGTTGCCGAAAAAATTGATGGCGAAAATTAATCTTTTTATAGTCTTAGCTTTGTTTTGTTGTTAAATATTCAAAAATACTTGCGAGAGAGAGCGAGAAGTCACACCTCCGACAATACACTCAGTTGTAAATAGTGTAAAACTACACTGGCATTTAGGACTATTTAAGTAGATAGTGAGGCTAAGACTGTACAAATTGCATATTCGAAAATGTTCTATTAGATTTATAAAAACGTCCTTTTTTGCAGCTTTTACGTTTGATTCCACTGATGCCAAGTTGCCAAAACAACATCCCATTTTTAAACGTTTCTATTATTCTTCCCCAATGCAAGTCATTCATTACATAATAATAAATCACAGGCGACAGGAAACGCGAGATTAAAATTTATGTAATAAAGTCACTTTTACTTCATTTGTAGTTCATTGTCTTGTTTTGAATAAACAAACTTACTCATTTTAACCTAAAATTGCACCAATTTACCCTAAACTTGATTACAAATCCAGCAATCTCTTTCCGCCATTTTTGTTTTGCTTTGACCGTTAGTTTTAATGTCATTGATTTCTCACCAATGGAAAAGGCGATATACTCCTCAAGAGACTATTTTTTAATGAAGAAGTTGGAGGAATTTCAATGTCCGCTGCATAATATGATATATATGTATATCAATGTAAGACTAGGCAACGGCAACGGTGAAAACCAGACGTTTTAAAATCAAAAATTGCGGAGAGCGATCATTGGATTTGTACTCAAGTTTAGGGTAAAATGAGTACGGCTGTTTATTTACAAGACAATGGACAACAGATGAACTAAGAATGACTTGATTTCATAAATTCTATTCCCGTGAACAAACCATATTGATTGTTCTTGAATTCGCTTTGGGCTTAGTGTGCGCTATTAAGTTCTGAGCTGTATTACTATCCATTACGGCAGATTCGTAAAGAGGAATTATAAAAATCTGAAATGTATGACTTTATTTGTTACGAGTCGATATCTAAGTAGTGAATAGATATGCAAGCTATATCAAACCAGTTCCTGATCATTTAAAAGTTAGCTTTACTTCATTTTGTTGTGTTGTGGTGCTAACTGCAGTAACATACTTCTCTTGCAACTACGAATTTTAAGAATTTAGCCCAGTAGAACTTATTTAGTGTTCCTTCTCACTCACTGTAAGCCTATTAACATGGCAATGTTTACAAATGTGGGTCATGTTACGAATGGCCACTAATCAGTTTCTCCAAATTGCTCACAGGTAGAAAAGAGGCCAATGCAGAATTTCCTGCAATGAACTTTAAACTATACTTGAACTTCATTATTTCAGTTTGTACCTGCATCTGTTTGAGTTCCCCTGGTGTAGGCATATGCTTGGTTCTGGCCATCCCCTACGCCAAAGCCAACAAATAAGCCATAATTAGATCATCTTGACTAGTTAGCCCATCTCCAGCCCGGAATGTTAAAGCTACTTTTGCTGTTTCACAAACATTTTTGTTACATTTTTGTCTTGTCACTTTGATGAACTTGTTTTGTCAAATTCAGAATTTGTTTACAAAATTTTAATTTCAAAAAAATATTAACACATTTCTCTTGTTTATTTGCATAAATTCTTCACACATTGATTTGTTTATAAATTGATACTGTTTAATGGTCAAACTGTAACACAAATGTTTCTCCAGAAGTCTTATTAGTCGGGCTACAAGCAGCGTCCCCACTTTCGTTTTACCTTTTTGCCAATCTATCTATCTATCGGTCACGTCGCGTTTGGTCAATTACTTAGTGTAAGACTTCGCGAATTTTCCCAAAAAATGCACAGGAAGCCCAAAAGTCACATGTTTAATCAAATTACCCATAGTACTTTGTCATAGTCATCAGATGGTCCTTTGGTCAATTACTTAGTGTAAGACCTCGCAATATTCGAGGTTGAATATTTAATGAATATTTACAATTACAGTCATGCTCCGATGATGCATATCAAATTTGATGTTTTACTTTCTCCTGTAACTATTAACCCTCCCATTATTCATTCTATTGATCTTGTATTGTAGCCAGACTACACGCTTTTAGAGCGTCTAGTTTCATTTATCAAAATAAATCTTTGAAGGTTTACTACTGACAGAAAACAGCAGTTCCTGAACAGTTTTAATGCAAAGTGCCACTGATATCTGATCAAGGTAATATTACCACAAGTACTTTTCTCTATTTTCATAATATACACGTGGTATTTTTCACTCACGGCATTCATTCTTAAACTGTGATGTTTACTATATGAAAGTCACACGACTTACTCTGCTCATGTGTTCCAAAATGACAGTAATTCCACTTTCCAGCTGTGTTTTTCGGTCCTGCAAAAACAACAGCTCTTTTACTTTGTGTCCACGAATTGTTATGAAAATCTTAGGCTTGCTGGGTTATAATAAAATCCATTGTCTTACAAACAAAAGAAAAATGAACACAAGACGAAACTATTTTCGCAGGCCTGACCGCCGTGCTAAACTAAACCAAAGAATCTTCAGAAACTAAAAAAACCTTGTAGTGCAGTTAGAACAGGTACAATGACATAAACTAACCGTGCACTACACTCGATCAGTATCAATTCAAGGATTTTCTCTTGGTTTGCTGCCTTCAAGTGATTGCTAGTAAAAGTACTGAAATTTTCAAAAAGGGAGTTTATTATAAAATAACACTGTCTTTCGTCCTTCACACATAAATTTTGGGGTTATAATTTTGCTAAGAATCACTTTATTTTTAAAACATTATGGCAAACCTGGAAAAACTGATCTACTTTTAAACTAAGGATAAGAATAACCACACATTGTAGTTTTAAATATACCAAGGGACTTGTGACGCACGGACGAACATGAGAACTTAGTAAGACCAGCCAGCCATGTAAGGATAAACAATGGAAATCACACCTTCTTAGCACAGTGCTAATTTCGCCGCGAAGAATTCAAGCGTATTCAGCGCAAGCGATGATTCCCCGCACACCTGGTTCTGTTATTGCCACCATTTTATGCCGCAACTTGACAAAATGGCAGACGAGTCAGACTCCAAGGATGAAATGAACAAAGGTTTTGTTAACATGCTATTTTTATTGCAATGTCGAATTACGCATGCGCAGTAATGACAAGGGGTTATAAGCGCCAGTGCCAAGTTCAGTGTCCATACATTAGGCGAAAGCTTCGAGAAAAAGGTGTGTGGTGAAAAATATCAAACATGTTTGATATTGAGCACTGTTACCTCAGCGGCAAATGCACTCGAAAATCAATATCACACACCTGACGAATTCTTCAGGGCAGAATTAGCGCTGCGTTATTTTCGCCTTGTGTGCGGCTTGCTTAAGCAACATACATACTACCAAAAGAAAAATCCTTGAGACGATATCGATTGCAGTTCATAAGTCGGATTTAGAGAAACAAATGACAAGCAATCCAATTTTTGTGGCTAATGCGTCGATAGATGGTAGCCACTTTGTTATCGCCTGGGTAAGTGAGTATGTTACACCACAACAGGAAGCCTAGGTAAGTCAGCAAATACCACAGGAAGCCCGCAAAACTCCGATACATTGTTCGGAATCAATCAACAGTCAGCTGATAAACTTCCCAAAATTCTAAACTAGATTCAAACGGTTTTCTTAACTATCTATGAACTATAAATTTCTCCGCATTCCAAGTTTACTTGCAGTAGCCACAAGCGCTTAAAAAGCGCCTTTTATTCTGTTCTGTGTTCCCTATGGGAATGAAAACGTGCAAAAACGTCTTCATAACATATCCTAATAGCGTTTTTATGTCTACCTCTAGTTTATATAATTTTCTTACTTTATTTAAAAGTGTTTTCAGGACAGTAATTCTTCCACCAAATCCTAATTCCGAAATCTGCCTGGGTTCACCAGAGAAAAAATTCTTACTAATGTAAAACACATTTATTTCTTTTCCAATACTTGAGTCTATCTATTAGACGATTCTTTCAATGTCTGGCGGCCAGTGATCTTCCTGTAAATAATAAATAAACTACAAGATATCATAGATTGAAAAGTGCGTCCAATAGAAATGCACTGACGACAAACGCTTAACACACAGCTTAGGTACTGAAACTAAAAACACTACTAAAAAACGACATTTCTACCGATGAAAAACTTGCGAATAATCATGTTTAAAACTGGTTTGTTCCTCCACAAAGATAGCTGGGGCTGCCTGTGTATTTTCAAACTTTACTGTCCCCAGATCGATTCTAAAAAATGTCCACTCAGTCATCTAATCGTAAAGAAATGATTCTCTCCTTGTTTTCACATCTAACTCTCAGTTAATCAAAGGATAACAGATCGTAAAAAAATGGACACAAAAACAAATATAAATGAAACCAAAATCGAATCAAAAATCAAAGATATCGAAGTTATTTACCTGGTTATGATATAAATCGCAAAACTGTGAAAATAATGGTAGAAATGGTGGTGGTGTTTGTATTCATGTTCGAAGTAATATCAATTGTCAAATTCGTGCTGACCACAGTCCGAGTGAAATTGAATGTCTTACTATTGACATTACGAGATCCAGATCGAAGCCATTCCTTGTCTCCACCTGGTACAAACCTCCCCAGTCATCTACTGAACTTTTCATGGTCTTTGAAAGGAATATTGCATCTTGCAAAAACTTGGTAAATATGAGGTGGATCAAGGTGTCTTTAATTGGTTTAATTTAACGAATCGTCTGCAATGATCCAACGTAAACCATCACCTTTCCAGTGCAAGCTCTTTAAACTGCGGAGTTCCCCAAGGATCAATAATAGGTCTTCTTCTCTTTTTGATATATATATTAAGGACTTACTAAATTGCTTAAGCCTTGGCTCTCCTAGAATGTATGCTGCATCTAATATAATTGATCTTGAGACTCAAATCAATACTGAAATGAAAAGTTTTAATCCTTAGCTCAGAGCGAATAAGTTAAGTCTCAATGTCGCTAAAACTGAGTTTATGCTCGCGTCAACAATTGCAGTTTTTAAATGACAAGACAATAAATATTAATGTAGACGGCGTCAAAGTAAACCAAAGAAATCATAGCAAAGCTCTCGAGCTGAACATAGATGAAAACCTATCCACGAAAGAGCACATTCAGGCAATTTCGAAAAAAGTTGCTTCCATGCAGCATCGATGTACCTAAGCGAGTCAGACCTTTTATTTCCATGAATACTAAAGTACATAAAGGTCTTATTGAGCCACAATTTGATTACTGCAGTGTTGTTTGGAATGGTTTGTCAAATCTTGCTGCTAGTTATGATACGAACTCTAGCTATCTTTTCAACTCGCTTGGCTGGGATAACTTATCAATCAGAAAAGCGAGGCAAAAGGCAAATTTAATGTTCAAATGCATGAACAAACTTGCCCCAATCCTTCTTTAGATAATTAATTTCTTTGATCTTTTTTTGATCATACCCTTTTTGAAGTCTTAAAAAAGCTTTTTAATAAACAAACTATCCCTTTTCTGTTTCCTGATCTTACATGTTATCCATCGTCAGGTGTCTTGATTTGCAGATTTTACGGGGAACATACTTTTTAATACCTCTGTTTATAGATTTTATTAACACCTGCCATAGATCATTTACAGACAAATTTTCTTCACCATCCACTATTTCTCAATAGTTTTTAAATTTAGATCCTCGCCACAACTGTCCCACCTTGCTTTATTATAGAATAGATTCTTTCTGGGCTTTTGCTAATGTCGAATGGGTTTCAGACCCAGTTTGATAAGGGAACAATCACGATCAGGGGCTTCCAGTACAACAGAGACATCATCAATGCTACTTGGATTATTTGAAACAGCTAGTTCTAAAGTATATTGGTTTCTGGTAGGCATCTTAACAAGCTGAGATATATCTAATTGTAAGTTGTTGGTAAATGATGATATAAACATACATGGTTTATTTAAATCATGACAACTGCTACTAAGAGACGACCTAATTATATCTATAAGATCTTCAACTAAGAGTAGACCTGATGGTATCTATAGGATCTGCTACTAAGAGACGGCCTGACGGTATCTATAGGATCTGCTACTAAGAGATGACCCGATGGTATCTATAGGATCTGCAACTAAAAGAGGACTTGATGGTATCTATAGGATTTGCTACTAAGAGATGACCTGATGGTATCTATAGGATCTGCAACTAAAAGAGGACTTGATGGTATCTATAGGATCTGCTACTAAGAGATGACCTGATGGTATCTATAGGATCTGCAACTAAAAGAGGACTTGATGGTATCTATTGGACCAGCAACTAAGAGCCGACCTGATGGTATCCATGGTATCTGTAACTAAGAGATGATCTGATGGTATCCATAGGATCTGCAACTAAGAAACGAGCTAAAGGTATCTATTGGACCAGCTACTAAGTGCCGACCTGACGGTATCTATAGGATCTGCAACCAAGAGACGACTTGATCGTATCTATTGGATCTGATACTAACAGACGACCTGATGGTATCTATAGGAACTAAACTGTTATATTAAAGTGTTAATAATAAGACCAACCATCTCCTGAGCTTTAGTTTCCTCAAACGTATCCAGGAATTCTGTGTAAAAAAGAAAATAAATCTATGACAATGAAAATACAGCAGGGAACAGAAGCAACAACCTTTTACAAAGACAGTAGGTCAGAGTTGCGTACTACTTAAAACTGATTCAAAAACAGAACAAACTTTTCTTTCTTGAGTTGACTAAATTATCTTGCTAAACAATATCACGTACTGTACACTAACCTTGCATTGTTTCTTCTCTTTTCTTCAATTCTCTGTACTTCTGATTTCTTTCCCCTACAAGACAAAAACTAACCATTATCAAGACTCGATCAGACGTGACTTATCTAGATAAAAATAACGTAAAATGACCTTATCACTAGTGATGACAATAGCAAGACAGAAGAGTATTATAAGAGTAAGCACTACACAGGTTATTATACTGTACCTTGATGTTCTTCAAGATCCATGTCAAGGTTCTGAATGTCTCCATTAATAGAGTCAATTTTCTCTTTTAAATCTGTGATTCTGTGTAAAGAAAATAATCAATAATTATTGACTCTACCGTACAAAAATATTTAAAGACCAAACTGGAGGGTAAAAGCACAGGAGACAGTGATAAATGATTTAACAATTTAACAATACATTGAGTACTCTAACCATTTAAATAAGAGAAAATTTAAATAAGAAATAATTAACATAAAAAAGGATCAAAAGCTAAATAGGGAAATAAAATTGCAAACAAACCTCCGCTCCATACTTGCTATTTCTTGATTGTCTTCTTTGACCTGCAAAAACACAAAGTGTTTGGTAACGATTTGACGAAATTTTTTCTTCTTACTTTCATCTTTTGCCATTAGGACTAGTGTTCAATACCACAATCATCATCAAAAACTACTTGTTAAAAATCGATTCTCTTTTGATGATAAACAGATTTCCAAACCAGGAAATAATTTTAAACCTATCGTAAATGTACATGTTAAACTTAACACCGTGAATTATATACTGTACCTCAATGGAAAAAACTGTATCGTGTTTACCATATGCATACGATCACAACAGACTTTATAAAGCATTTTTATTAATAGAAATAATATATTTTACTGGTTTAGCCAAATAGATCCCTAATAATCATGAAACGTGGTGAAAAATTTTTTTTCCTAAGTACATAGTACACAGTAGAAAAAAAATGTTTGTTGTTGAACACGTTGCATCCAATTCCCACCGTAATGTAAACATTGCCGGCTTTGCTGAACAGTAGGTAGTGTGAGCTGGGCTCACCTGTTTGAGAAGTCTCTCTCTCTCCTCTGCTGGGGATCCTTTGTTTTCCTTCTCCATTTCATCCATGAGATTCTGTTTTTTGCTCTCAAGTTCATTGATCTTCTCATATAAACTTACTACACAAGAACAGAGAAAGTTAATAAGCTACGGTGTTCTCCAATGAAAACATAAAAACATTTTCGAGACAAAGGAATTATTGAAAGAAACCTGCTCACAAAACCACAGAAACTAAAGAGAGTAATGAAAACAGCACTTTATGTGTCTACATGACCAAATTTACAACAAGAAAAATGTAAGTATTCTAGTTACTATTTCATTATGTATGTACGTTATTATAGGAACACCTGTAAAATACCAAATGAAAGTCTGATACTTTCACAACTGAACATAACACATGTTATATTCACATGTGAAAATATCACTGTTGCTAAGCTACATCATTCTATAAATTGCACCTTTCGATGCAGTGCGTTTGAGAGCTGTGTCATTGTCACTTCACTGACTTCGTCTCCCTATTTGGCCATGCGATCAGTTCCCCTATACATTGTCTACTTAACACCCCCTGGTCACAATCAAACTCAAATGTAAATCTTACAAATGGAGAAGTATCAACTGACCTGCTTCTTGCTTAATTGGTGAGGCAGACACCTCCTGGAATTAAATTAAAATAATTGATGACAAAAAATCATGAAAAAGCTTGTTAAGTGCACCATGTGTATAAAGTATCAACATAAATAAGTAAAGTTCATTAACCTGGATTGCGACTATATAAGGAGGCAGAAATCTTTACAGTTAATGCGATTGGGATAATTTCATTTAAAATACAGTAACTTTTAACACATTTACCAGTGCTACTCATGAGCAGTTGCACATTTTTATATTAATTCAATTACTATGTGAAATGTTTGAACAAAGCAGAATTTCAACCCATGGCTCGTAAAGTGGATTTACTGAACCTTTAAGGTCCTCGGACTTGAGGAACCAGCCATCATCACCACCATCATCATCCTCACCACCACCACCACCTTCATCATCCTCACCACCACCACCACCTTCATCATCATCATCATCAAGGCCTTCATCAGATTCACAAAACAGAAGCTAATTTCTATTTTCAATAAAAGTTAGATTTATGTTTTTAAGTTCTTTTAAGAACACTTCTTGTACTTACTAAGTAGTTAAAATGTAAGTTGTTGAAAATTCCCGACCCCGGCAGCTGAAACAAGTTTCACAAGAATTTGTTGTGACAATGATAACCCTAAATACTAGCTCTGTTATGTATAAAAGGTTTGATAAATTATTTCATGTTTCAAATCGATGAAAATCTACGTACTTCTTCAAGGTTAGTTATTCGTGTTGTGAGTGCATCCAGTTCCTGTTGCTTTTGTTCCAGTTCCTAAAAGTTCAAGCAAAAAAGCAAACTATTTCAGAATACAAACAATAGTGAATTCTAGCAAAAGTATTGTATTGCATTTTATCTCTTTCATGTGTGTTTCAAACAGATATTAATATGTGCTTGTACTGTAAAGGTACAACGAAAAAATACTGTGACAAAAATACTGTAGTGATGATGGAACGACTTTTGCCACTTTAATGGAAAGAACACAAAATAATTAATTACAAACCTTAATAATCTAGAAGTTTGAATACTATACAGTATGCAATATACAATATAATACTGTATATATAATATACAGTATAGTATACTATACTATACTATACTGTAGATGAGTTTAAGAGCTTTAACATTGCAAACAAATTTGAATTATTCATCCCATGATAAACAATTGTGTAAAAACATGAATTACAAAATTAGAAAAGTTAAGGTTGAAGATTATATGGTTATTAGCAAGTGTACTTGTTAACAAAGCTGATACTTTGAGCTTTATATGCATGGTTTCAATAAATTATGGGGTAATATCTACTCATCAACACTATTCACCAGATTTTCAAACTTATTACTAAATGTTAATCTGAAAGATGTTTTATCAATAACTAAACAAATAATATATCAACACTTCCTACCAACTGAAGGGTGTTATTCATTGTCTTTAACTTGGCATATTTGGCTCTTTGGTCAGCTGGCTACAAAATGGAATCATTTATAAGGACATTAACAATATTATAATACATTTCCTTTAAGGTAAGGTAAGGATTGACATCATTCTAAGCAAATGTTTGAAAAGCCTATCTGAAACAAGCAACCTTACATGTCCTGTAAAATAACTAGGCAATAGTTTACTAGGCAAACTTAAGCAGAGGAGAGTTAAATGAATATGTATATAATATATATATGTATGTTGATTTTTAACTGAAGAAGGCAGAATTGCCGAATTGTTTACGTTTTTAAAATAAAGTATGGATCTGTGAGAAGTTTAGTTTCCTCCTTTCATTTATTCAATTTTACATATATATAAAACTATATTCATCAGGCAAGTTACAATGAATAAATGACCGTTGGCTTTTCACTGGCATCTTAAATCAAATTTGTTTAAGTGACAGTTACAAATGTGGTACTTAGGGTATAAAGTTTCTTGGGCTATATTTGTTTCGGTGTCGGCATGGGCTTGCTAATTCATTGCGTTTGTTGAGGCTGCAGAGATTCTTTTTACAAATAATCATATACTTCTCGGCTAGACATATATTATACTTTTTGTTACGATTACTATATGATTTACATTTTTTGAGAATTTTCCACTTAATTTTGAACGTTTTGTTAGCGTCTTTCAGGTTCCAAATACGGTTTTGGAGTTCTGTTTCGTTTCTTCTGTTTTGATGTCTAAATGATGTCTTGTGGTTTCTGTAACGTTATTTAAAGCTTGTTGCAAGTCCTACATAGGTTTCAGTTGACGTGTTCGTTTCAACGGCTGCTTGCAATTGGTAGATTACGTTTGTTTGCAGGCCTTTTCCTTGGAGTACTAGTGGACAATCGTTTTTTTTCTGCTGTTGCATTTTTTCTTTCGTTCTTGTTCTTGTGCTTGTGTTGGCTTTGAGGTCGTCATTATGTTGTGCGAAGAGATTATGGTTTTTATATTTGGCATGCACGAGTAATTGAGATTTAGAGTATGTCTGTTAAAGATTTTGTGTAGTGGGTGGTCTTTTGGAAAGCATCAGTCTATAGCGTTAAGGAATTTTTTTCCTATGTTGGTTTTCACATTAGAATTCCAAGGTGGGTTGTACAATGTGATGTTTCTCTGCGGTTTTTCTTTGTTCGGGCAGGGTTAGTCGGTGGGTTATAGGTTAGTGTAACAAACAAAAAACAAATTTTGATTCACGACGCCAGTGAAAAGCCAACGGTTATTCATTCATTGTAGCTTGCTTGATGAGTGTGGTCACATTTGATCACACGAAACAGATTTGTTGCAATAAAATAATGAGTCAATCTCAAAATCTTCAACATTTTCAACTTTTTCAATTATATTGCTCCTACATAGTTGAGCACCCTTTGAAAAAATGTTCTTAATTTTTTAATAACAAATTATAATATATATATATATAATTATAATTTTGAAGAAATGCCTAGTGTCATAAATTAACAATTAGGTTTTCGAGTTAGGACACTAGAAGATTAAGGCAATAGGCAATAGGCTAATAGCTGCATTCAGTTGTAGTTTAGAGTATGTGTTGTAATCCAGATTTCTGGAGCCCAATTCTTTGACCCTAATTAGCACAATCCCATGGGTAGGTTTTTAACTCGTGTCCACATTCAACTTTTAATGGAATTTCAGTTTGAAGTGTTTGCTGTCTTGGTACAACCCAAGTTTTCACCTAAATTTTTATTAGTTAATTAAATTTAATTTTAGTGTCTTTAACTTTTCCGCTTTAGTTTGAGTCTCATCAGTATCCTTTTCAATGCAAAATACTTGAGCGATAAATCAACATATTCAGTTTGCACTTAGCTCGAAGTTTTATTTGCTCTCAATTAATACTGGTGGCTTTGTTAGTTTATTCATTAATTTATTCATTCATTGGCATTTTGACAGCTCATCCAATTTTGCAACATTTTATGAACAAAACAAGGTTTGGTTCAAAAGGTTTACATCTTAGAGTTAGATAATGAATGAGAATTTAAAGTTCATAAAATCCAAATGATTAAATTTCCTGTAAAAAGACAAGAACTTTTAAATTGTGAGCCGTAATTTGTCTGCCATGGTACTTAAAGGTAAATAAATGGTAAATCGTGAAATTTTAAAATAATTTATTTTGCGTGTTGTCAAAATTTCAGCAAACAACATGCACGTGAAGTTATTTCACTTGTAACCATTTGATTAGTGAAACCCCAATTTAACAAATCTCCATATTACGAAGCCCTCAATATAACCAAGCGAATTTTTCAGCCCCGCTAAAGTTATAGTAAGGGAAAGAACCTCGATTTAACAAATCCTCGATATAACGAACGCATTTCCTCGGTCCCTTGGCAGTTCGTTAAATCGAGGTTTCACTGCACTAATGTATTTATACCATATCTTCCACCAAACTCTCTGCCATCCGCCTTTCTTGATCCAACTCAGTCTCTAACTGTCTTATCTGCTGCTCTTTTCTAAGAAAAAAAATATTATTTAGAAAACAAGAACTTTGCAGAAACAGCATTTAATCTACCAAGTACTGTGGAGTGGCAAAACAAAAGCTAGGAGTCTTAAACTAGTTTAAACCTGCTGTTAAATGCAATTCTTTGGACATTCTTGTAAATGTCTCAGTGTGTGAAATACTAAAGGAACAAAAAAAATGTATGATACAAATCTTTTAGTAAAGGTTGTTAATTTTGCATCGGTCATTAGTAAGAGTTGTTTTAAACTTTGAAAATTTAAAAAAATTGATAAACCAATTCAAATTTATTGCTTAGTTTTGTATATTTGTTGATGAAAGCTGAATTCACTGAATAATTTTGACAATCAGCAGTTTGGTTTCAAAGAAAATCGTGAATTATTTTAATACCATATAAATGATAAAATTTTAATGTTGATATTCAGGGTGAAATGAAATAACATACTTGAATAACAAGCTGTGACAAAATGAATGAAAATGAATGCACTGCAAGCCTTACTCTAGCCCAGCCCACCAAGGAGCAGCAGGTCAGCTGGGTTAGTAATCTACTGACATCAGTCTACCGATTTGATTCAATACTGAATGTTATAGTTATCATTTTCTCAAATGATACTGTTAGTAAAACATGACAGATTATTATTCACTAAAACACAAACTGAATTACAAACCACTAATATATCTTATTAAGCTGTTTGGCTGCCAATATTGCTCGATATTTTCACGAGTTGGCCGCTCGCCTAAATACAACTCAACGAGTAAAAAGTTCCAGCGATATTGGCAGCCAAACCGCCTAATAAGTTATCTATTATACGATATTTCTATTTTCAGATGATTTATTTGTATTTTGAACTACCAATGCCATAAAACCGGCAAACTGTGTCGTGCTGATTCAGGTTCCAAACTTTTATTGACAAGAACTCAGTTAACTGCAGCAGCAAAGCTTTACACAAAAAATTCCGTTATTTTCATTGTTGGTATTTGCAGCTGTTGCAGATGTGCTGGCCTGATGCTGTGTTTGGCTGATGGCCAGTGGAGCTATTCAGCGCTTGTCTTCTGTTTTCCTTGCTTCCACAGCTGACTTGTTTACTTAACATGGCTGCAATACCCTTCTGTTGCTGGATGGACAAAGTCTAACAAATGTCCACAGATTTAAGGTTATAGCCTGACAATTGGCTGATATCAAGAGCAGAGATACCGGCTTGACTCAATGCACTTAATATTGTGCATTGTATCGAGTGATTCACTTTATGGCCCTTCAAATTTGTTGCCATAGACTTCATGAAGTTCCCAAGTTAATGTTCACCCACTGGCTGGCGCTAGTACCATACGGACGATTTAGGAAATTGAATCACAGCCAGGTAAAAGGAGTCATCAGGATTTTTCATCTCTTCAGGCCTGTGATGTTCCATGTACAGTTTCAGAAACTTCACGGCAAACCTATCGCTGCCTGATGTGCAGATTCTAGGGAAAAACTGTCCGTCGTGGCAAAACTCAGTAGCCCCACTGAGTGTCCTTATGCCTCTTTCAAACAACCAAATCAATGGCACATTCTTGCTCATCTCCTAGATTCTTTCTGAACTAGATATCTCCAAAGCGCAATTTTCGGTGCTCGTCCCCGACTCTCTAACCAAAAAAAACTGTATTGACTAGTTATTGTTAAACCAAACAGTGAGAATCAAGGCCTGTGGTGAATGGCCACCAAGCTGCTTTTTTGCACACAATTTCTCAACCTCGTCAGTAGTCAGTGGTTGGGCTTTGTAAAATATATAGAGACAGCAGCAAGTCTACCCACGCTAGCAGAATGTCTTGAAGTTATCTGGTTTCTAGTGACTCTTTGCTCAACCATCGCTTCCATACAGTAAGATCAGAGTTTGTTTTTTTTCAGTGTTTTTGTTTTGCATTCTCGCCACTGAAAGTATCAATTTGTGCTACTTGTCGTGCCTCAATGTCTCCATTTTCCTCAGTATTATCAGCATTAAAAAGCTCTGGAAACAAGTCAAAGTTTGGCAATTCGTCGTCTGTTGTTTCAGAAGGAGAAAAGAACTCGATATTTTCTGCCATGTTTACAACTCGCATGCTGGATGGAGAAAATTTTCAAAAACAAATTTTCCATTTAATACAAAAACTAGTTAAACCGGGTTTCAAAGTATCCAATACCATGTGATACTCGTAGTTGTCTATTATTGTACAGTTTTGTGAACGTATCTTATCATACAATATAGTAAGGGTTAACTTACTCTCTCTTCTGAGTGAAGATCTGATCAATGTTGTGCTGCTCACGCTCATTTTGATTCTTCAACTAAAAAGTAATAACATGATAAAAAATTTAGTAATTACATGATACTTAGTAATTAAGAACAGATATCAGTATATTCAGAACGAAGGATGATTCTTGGCACAACGCCAGTGGTCTCATATTGAGTATCTGAGCATACTCCACATCAACAACTTAATCCTTGTTAAGCTATCTCTATGCCTCTGTTTGACCGAGTTTAGGATTATGCAATTTTACAGCGTCGAAATATTTTATTCTCGACACCTACATTTTGTATTAATTTCATTTATTTAGTGGGACTTTTAAAATATCTACTAGCCAGTGTGCTATATTGTCTTTAAATCTGTTGAAACTTTAGTGAATAAATGCTGAAAAAGAATTCTTTCACTCCTTTGACGTTTGGAGTCAGAGCAATTCAAGATAGAAACTGTGTTTGTTTAAAATTGAAAATCAACAAAGTTGGTAACGAAAGCACAGTTTAAACAAGCAATACCAATTTTAATTTAAAGCAGCATGACCGATATCTTCTCAGCTCGAATTATTCTCTCGGTATCATTGTGCAAGTTTTTTGCATACTATATATCACTACAAGAAGCCCATCAATACAATAATACTGAAGCTCTCTAACCTATTCACCTTTTAGCACTTTCAAACATTTTGAAACCGTATAAGTGACTCGCATACTAAGTAATGACTATATTTACCATATCTAACCTCTGCATATCAAAATAATAATATCAGTTTAAAAGATGTTCTCAATAGTAGGAGGAATCTGTGGTCCTGACAGTTGAGAAAGAAAACATGAAGTCTAGGTTGTTGGCCTGACATCATGCACAGTAGCACCACCTAGCATTGTTCGTTTCTGCTCCAGAAAGCAAGATAGATTTAAATTGTGTTGAGCAGCAGCTTTTAAAGTTCCAAACTCTTCGGGGCAATGACCATTAAACTTAGGTCCACCTCATCATGGAAAACCTGGACTGGGATGGAGAAGGGGTGTCAACAGATGCAGAGTATCATTTGCTTTATCTGACTACAGAAAAGGTAGCTGAGATAATCAGCATGACCAAGCTTGCGATAGGTGAATGTAGTCTCTTTCCAACTAATTACCAAGAGTTAATCATCAGCATGACCAAGCTTGTGATAGATGCATGTAGTCTCTCTCCAACTAATTACCAATTCATCGTTTGACGAGCCTATGACACTGGGGATGGTAAAAGTGTGCTGAAAACTAGTTTTACTGTAACACAGCATTTTCGGTGAACTTAAATAAAATCCTGTGACTTGTCTACAAAATTCAGTGGTATACACGTACCACTGGACTAACCTCTTGAACTACACTGTCTACACTTTTATTAGTATATTTTTTCATTTTTCTCATCACTCTCCTCACTTTCAAACAAACTTGACTTTTATACTTTCCAGTCTATAATCTAGAAACGTCCTGAAAGTATCCACATGTACATACATTCTACGTATTTAGTTAATATAGACAAATTACAAAATAGGGTAGTTAAATTTGGGTATCTGAAATATATAACACCTATCAATGATCTTATTGAAAGTTCGGATAACACAATTTGGAATAATATCAAAAATAACCCTGGGCATCCTCTTGCACATTTACTACCTCCGAAACGAACTAGAATCTTAAGGTCTAGAAGCCATGACTTTATATTACCTAAAATCAAGACTGAGCGTTTTAAAGATGTGTTTTTAAATAGATGCTTGTTTCGTTAGAACTCTTATCCATCTATCTGTATACATATTTATATAAATATATCTATATATCTATATGTCTTTTTAGCTACTTACTGTTGGATGTACATCATAATTATAGATAATTTTAATTTTTTAGATGTAATTGTAATTAACGTTTGAATTCTTAACCAAATAAAGTGCAATTATACTACCTCATACTTATGCCATTTAAGGAAATCACCTTACAAACTTTTTATTGTAACAATTTAATGCTCTGGACTACTCTAGAATATTACACTATAACTAAACCTCTTGCATTAGTCATATAGTCTTCGTTCACAATGAAATACTCATGGATAGCATCAAGTGAGGACGTTGTGCTTTCTGTGCAGAATGTGATGAACACTTGTTACAAGATCGTAGGGGAAAAACTGATCTAAGAAGTTCTATAACATGTAGTTTTTTAATCATAACAAATATGGTTTGCTTAAAACGTACAATCTTCTTCTTAATTTCTTTACTTTTTTAACCACTGTTATTACTTTGCAATTTAAAACAAACGCAGAATCTGTCATGGTGTGCTCTGACTTAAAGGTCAGAGGAGTACAATGTATCCATAGTTAAATCGCTTATAATGTCCCCATCAAAGCTTTGTCCAACTTTTCCTTTCCATAATTTCAAAGACTTACTGCATCTTTATACATTCAATTACCTAGATTTCGAAAGAGCAGAAAATAGATTTCAAAAACCAAGCATTTTAGTAAGATTTCATTTAGATTACAGAGTGTAATTAGGTATCAAGCCAATGGTTCACATTAAGCCTAACATACGAGTTAATGTCACAACCGTAATTATACTGAAAATAACAGCATCATTTAAAGCAACTTGAAGTTGTTATTTTCCATGACTTTATGCAGTGTTTTGATACTTTACAGCTAATAAACTTAACAAAATAAAAAAACGACAAAGAAATCAATTTTATATTTGTTTTCAAAAAGATGATTGGCTAATAAATGAAACTGTGTCTGCTGCTTTTTTAATCCAAGTTACTTACTGTATTATAATCTTCAATAATGTCACCCATCTCTGTGTCTGTGTTCAGTTTATCAACCAACTAAAATTGATAAAATTGATCAATGAACCTATCAAGAATTTGTATTGCCACATTTCCCAGTTTATAAGATGACCCAATGTATATAGGTCAATCCCTAATTAACAGAAGAAAGCATGCCACTTATTGCCATCACATACAGAGTGCTCTTAAAAGATTTTGTGAGATAAAAACATTTATCTATTTTTTTTAAAAAAATGTGTTTTTAGAGCATACCAATCTTAACAGGAAATAATTTTAAAAATGTTATCTGCCAAAATGCTACGACACTTGTTAACAGCAAAAGTAGGGTATTACTGTGCATTAGCAGCATAAAAGTAAGGTATTACTGTACATGAGCTGTATAAAAGTAGGGTATCACTGTACATGAACAATATAAAAGTAGGGTAGTACTGTACATGAACAATATAAAAGTAGGGTATCACTGTAGTGTATTTTTTCACCTCCAATTTAGGTCTCAGAAAGCTAATTTATTCACTGAAAAATATTGTGTAACAATGTATTAATGATATTGCCCTTCAAAAACAACACAATTTCAGTCCAATCAACTCCTAAACAACCAAAAATTTGAAATGGAAAATGAAACTAGAAACGTCAGTAAGTCAAAAAGAATCATTTTTTATAACAAGCTTTCTAGTTACAAGTACATACTGTACATTTATGAAGTGCCAGGGGCACCTTTACACTGCAACATAAAGCTAATACTATCTTTTTTTTTAATTTTAAAGTTTAATGTAAAGCCATATACTACATTTAACAATGGCAGTTGCCTCTCTTCTAGCTAGAATGTTCCTATATAGAATACTTACAGTATTGTAGTCTGCCAGCTGGCCCTGCAAGTCCTTTATTTCTGAGGCAAGACTTTCAGCTCTGAAAATGAATAAAAAAACACACAAGGAATGTATTTGTACTTGTCAGTTGGAGACTATCATGATTGTTACTCCAAAATTAAAGATAAAAATTATAGACAAGAGGCCAATAAAGTTTTGTACTGATTGGAATTAAGTATACATAACAGTAATTGTACATCGTTTCATAACTAGAATTTAGTGAGTTTTGTTAGTGTCAGATTTATTGTATCACCCAAGAGTCATAAAATCTTTTATTGCCTCAACATTATGGTCTTAGTTAAATAATTTAAAGCAGTCTAATATAAGAAACTGGTGTGAACTTCTTTTACAAATGAAGGTCCTTAAAGTGGCATCTCAAATTAATGTGTTCATCGCATGTGCAATACTTTGAAAACACAATCAACATTAAGCACAATATTTTTGTCAAATAGTTAAAAATCATTACTTGATTGATGAAACTTCAATTCTGATTAATTTTCAGTTAGTAAATAAACAAGTTCATTACCAAAACTAAACTTCATTAGTATAAACCTACTAACGGTCTAACACGCATCCTGCATTCTGATTGGCTACTCTACTAGAGGTCTATTTGTGA
>JANCMA020426089.1:0-11025 GCA_024336925.2 Zoanthus solanderi
CTCCCCCTGGACGGGACACTAATCCATCACAGGTTAGCTCCCAGCAGATGCTGGTACTCATTTACCTACCCCGGAAGAATGGAAAACTGAGTTAGTTAAGGCGGTAAAGAATGTCGCACAAATATTCAAATCTCGGCAGAGCGGAGGATCAAACTGTAGACCTTGTGGTCGGAAGGCAGAGATCTTAAAAACTGCGCCATTTACGCCAGTCCATCAATTAGTACCTCAGTTAATACCCACAGAGCAACTGAAATCCGTATAAGACTGGCTACCACGGATCATGTTTGTTGTTGTACACTACAGTAACGCCTATTAGGGCCAGTTGAGGACCATCTCGAGGAATAAATTGGATCCTATGTTCTAAAACGTGAAAGAAAAACTTGACTGCATTTGGATTTGGATTGAGTACCACGGATCAGTGGCTGCAATAATTCCATGTACTCTTAGAACAATGATCTGGACGTCATAGTACATTGTACGAATTGGAAAGAAAAAAGGATAATATCAAATTTTACTCCTAACGACTCACACGAGAAGCACAGATCCAAATAAAAAGTCTTACTAGATATACTTTTAAAAATCCGTGCCATTTAAAAAGCACCTGAAGGATTTTCTTTCGAATGTACAACGCATGACTTGTAGATAGGTGGATATGTATATATGTAATTAAAAACTCTGCAATCCAAGAAGTACCGTTCCCAATCTTGGATGATTAGCTTAAAACCTTATTAGACTATCCCAACTACGCAGTAGAGGAAGGGAGACACATAAACGCTAATACTCATACTTTTGGGAAACCGGATTACATAGATTTATCAAATCATTTTCTGAGCGTCTCTCAGAAGAGTTGTTTGGAAAGTGACAGCCATTGTTGTTAAAAGTAATTGAATTTTAAACCAATTGAGAATACGTCCGATAGTTTTGCCGGTATACGCAGAAGATGATAAGAAGGATATGAGTAAAAAAAAAAACAATGGAAAGTTTAGAGTTGTCAACAACGTTTTCAGGTAATATATCTTACTCAATGAGTGGATGTATCAAGTCAATTTTGATAAAAGTCTTTTTATTTGGATTTTGACAACTGTCTGTTTTCTTTTGTTTTTTTTTGTAAGCCGTATGCAAGCCGCTAGCCATGAAAAAGAGCTGCTTTGAAACCTTTGAAACTGCATTGTTTGTTGTCGCTTTGGATTACGATTCTTAAGCTGGGATTTAGCTTCTCCGGGGTTATGAATTTGTTGAACATATAGGATGTCCTTCTACCACACAATTCTAAATGTATAAGTGTGATTGTCCTTAGCCAAATATATTTACCTGGGTATCTTGTGTCGGAAAACAGAAACTGTGCTCTGCTTTTAGATATATCACTTTGGTGATCGGAATAAATTGATCAACTTAGTAAAAGTAAATTCGAAAAGGACTTACATAAAAGATTGTCGAGGCTTATTTGTTGGTAGATAACTATTTCTAATGCATGTAATGGAACTTGTTTTCGTGTTGCATACTATGTCTCTAGCTAATGAAAGACACATTTCAATTAATTCAGGAATAAGGTTTAGCCAGACGTTATAGTTGATTGATGTTCAGTGAGCAGCAGTTAAAGTTATTTGCTGGTGGTACCCGCTGTTTATTAGAACCTTGATTCAGAGTAACTATGAGGTAATGAGATTGCACTTGAATTAAATTAATTCTTCTAATCATTCTGTTTCTGAATTTGCAGCATTTGGTCTTTCTGTCATCAACAGCGGCAACGATTGTCGCATAGACTAAAGAAATGCGACTAATTCACGCTTTGGGCACTCTTAATTCCCACGGGATAAATGAACGCTTCACTTTCTGTTAACCTTCTGCTGTCCCTTAACCTTTTTGTCTTTTTAACACATTTTTTTCTCGCACATCCCTATCCCTTTATTTCCTTTTGTTTTTTCAGATACCTATCTCATTGCGTTACATTGCTTTACATCGCTATATAAATACCTCTTTATTTATAATTCATGCATTCACTCCGACGAAGAACTACAGTCCGAAACGTTAGTTTTTTTAATATTCTTTTTCCATTTACTACAGTGTAAATTTAAATATTTAACCATTTGTAAAACTATATTAAATGTAGTTTAACAGTTGTGCTAATAAATAACGTCTCGATGTGCTTTCTGATTATTTATCCGCAGTTGCTATGCACGAGTTTAAACTACGACCCCTTTTAATGGTGACTTCCATGGCTGGCATCGTAGCGAATTTGTAATCAAGTTTCTGGTATCAGAAGAGGTTTAATTGTTCTCTCAAACTGATGGTATAAAAGCATCCCGTGTCGTCATTCAATGTTTTTTGGCGGTTGTAGTTTGTTCAGAAAGTTTTTCAAGATTTTAACGGTGCCTATTTTTATCTGCTTCATTCTTTTCAACTTTTTCTATTTGAATGATGTATTTTGGACTAATAACTGTAACACACCACCGATAAAACAGCGTAGAAACTTTCATCAAAACTGGTGCCGCATGAGCAAAGCGAGGCTAGAATGGAGGTCAATACTCGCCCCATGTATCGGTAACACTAGGCTAGGGGTGACCAAGGAAGGATGGGGACGAGAAAATGCCACAGACCCAGTGAAATCCTACATATCACTTTGGGATATCCGCCCTGTGGGACAATTTAGCAAGTTCAGTATTCAGAGCCAAACGTCCGACGGGAGATTGAAGAAAATCGGAGGGGACGCATGGAGGATACATTTAACAGGACCATCATCCATTGCGCCGACAGTATTTGACCTCAATAATGGAACTTATGAAGTTTTATTTCTAGCAATGGAACCTGGAGTCTACAAGGCTGAAATTATGTTGGATTACACGCTTTGTGATGGGCTAAGAGACCCGCCAGACGATTGGTTTAAACTCGGTAGGTATATAAATCATGACTTTCGGTTTGTACTATTTAATGTAAACGGCTCGTTTCTTGTTCTTTGCGTTTCACTAAACATTAAAAAAATTTCGACTAAAACACAAATAATACATAATGTTTTACACATTAAACGTCCTGTTATGATCGTCGGATAAGAAATACAGTAGCGTACATGACAACTCAACATTCTTGTTGAACAAAGCATGGATGTTATTTATGTCAGTAATGGCTTTGACATGTTGTAGTCTACAGTATTGATGATCTTATAGTCTACTTCCTTGAAGTCACTTTCATTCAACCACATGTTGTGAGATAATATGAAAAAAAAAACAACTAATAAACAGAATTTTCGCTGAAGGTCTTAAAATACAAAGTCCTTCTATAGTAGTAAGAGTAAACCGTTCTTACGCTAGAAGCGTTTCATTCGAGTTATTCTGTTTAACTCAAGTATAGATAACACAAAGCGTGCTAGTAGTAAACTTGCAGCTACTATAATGGGTACTATGGCTACGTCCATGGCTGCTTGTAATCAGGCTCACTATTATTTATGGTAGTTTAAGGGGTAAAGCACACTACCAACATGGCCATAATGCCCAATATAATGGCTTAGTTAGCTACTAGCATGTTTTTGCTATCTACACTTGAGTTCATATTTATAACCACATCCCACAAGCATTGCACATTTACCATTACTGATATTCTGTTTACTCTGTTTGTCACTCTGGCCATATTATTCCTCAGGTACAGTACAAGGCAAGATGCAACACCATCCCAAACTGGCTAGTAACTTTGACTACCTCTTGTCGCCACTCTGGAAAGGTCCGCCAACCTTAATCATAATTCCTCCGCCAGTTAAAAGTGGTAAGCCTTTTGTAATCAGGGTTTAGGGAGGAATCTTTGACTTGTCCTGCAAGTGTCATTTTCAAATTAGAAAATTTAAACCCTGAAGGAAGGCTATGCTTCTGAAAATCTCTTAGAGAATTGTTTCAATTCGCAATCATTTTCACTCAGCATTCGGTCTTGGAGTTGAATTAAAATCTGCACACGACCCTAAAAACAACGCAGTTTAGTGTGGGATACCTGTGATGTTCCCAACATTGTTGTAGACAGTTTCGCTTAAGGTGCAGCAACTTGAGCAAGCGCAGTGCAGTGCAGTGACTGCCTCACTCGAACGTTTTTCCTCTCTCTCTCTCATCTAAAAAGTTAAATACAAGGCTTACGAAACAAAGGCTTAGTTAAAACGAAATAGCGGCATTTGTTCAAAACACAACTAAGTCTTGTTCTCTCCTCCACTTCTAAACACTAAATTACAGAACTTAAACTGTAGAAAGACTTCATAATACCTACAAAATCTTAACACCTGAGGTCCAAATATTGCGTCAAACAAAAAATGAAGTGGGTAACTAGCGAAGGCAGTTTTAAGTGTATTCAAACGAATCGAACCCATGCATCTCATATAATAGTTTTGATTCGGCCGAAATGGCGTTCTGGCGTTCGGCAAAACCGACTACCATTGTAAGGTTAAAGAGACCTTGTTTATTCAAGAGTTACAGCCAGCATTGAATGTCAATGTCAGCAGTGAAAAGCTGTTACTTTATTAGTATAGCTTTTCAATTGTGTCACTTAATTGACAGTTTTCAATTTGTACTGCAGATATTTTCTGTCTAGTTCCCAGACTCCATTTACATAGTATAAATAGCTTTTCATAAAAAATTAACCGTTACACTTTTGAAAATGTATGTTGACTAGCATACGAAATGTTAAGTTCATAAAATGCATGTTTTTAAAATGTTTATCACCGCTGTTTGTTATATTTTTAACTAACAAGGTTGTTACCGTCTGACGTCACGACGTCAAAATCCCACGTTCCATTATTTTTGACGAACTGTAAATCTTTTGTGAAGATGATTTTTAAACAAATATAGCTTTATATAAGCAAAAATAATGTATATTTGACAATTTCGCTAAAAAGTCTAGCGATAAACACAATGCGAACTTTCAATTTGACACTGTGACGTCAGAGGCATCTGTTCTGAGCCCGCGATAAATGTGCCATAAGATTTTACTGGCCCTTTTTGTAACAACCTTTTAAATGTATACAGATAAGTGCATGAATCGCTGTAAAATCTATATTTTTGGATCTCAAATAAACGCAATTAAACAAGTTAAACTTGTTCTTGTTGCTCTGCTAAACACATACCGCAAGAAAAAACAGATTTTTACTAAAGGCAATGCTTTAACGTTCAACCCACTGCGTAAATCGTGTTTTGAGTTTGTGCTTTATGCCATTGTTGTGTTTTGACATTACCAGTTTCCTTTTTAGATGACGATCAAAAATGTCTTTATTCTTAGTGCTCAATTTGACGTGAATATGAGATGAATTCCTTATTGAATCGATCTTTTTTTCCGTTTTTTTTAAAGAACAGCTATTACAAAACGTAAACAATATTTCCACCAATCACACGCAACTCTTCAATGCCCCGAGCAAACTTAGTTTTGCATTATTAATACCTCTGTGGCCTAGCCATTAGAAGATATTAAAGAAAACAAAATAAAGGATTCCATTTTAATTAAAAATCTTTATCCGACAAGGCAACTTTTTTCATTTACAAAGTTTTTATACTTTATTATTTATGTGAGATCAAATGATAAACTGGGGTCAAGCTGACATTTTCAGTAAAATAGATAGGGCATATATATGCCATTAGCGCATCCGTATAAGTGACGTGACAAAACAAGAAAAACTATTCACGATGGTGCCAAAAATGCAGACGTATGACGACATTAAGAACCACAAAAGGTTATCCTTGAGTGCCACAAGAACCCCAAATGCGGAACACAGGAATCCCAAAATCATGGGTTGCATTCTCCTAACGTATGGTAACGTAATGTAACGTAATGTAATGTAACGTAACGTAATATAATGTAACGTAATGTAATGTACCAAAACATGGCATTAGGTCCCAGATCATTTTGTCACCGTTTTGTTTATTCCGGTCTTGTACGGTGAAGTATATTCAAACCATTGTCCTTAATAAGCTTTTTTACATTATTCTAGTCAGGAGTCATCAGGACGTTTAGGGAAGTTATTTTTTTCAAGACATGCAAACAGTTATTTTAATGTCACAAACGATTAAAAATACATTACGTTCAACACGACATAAATGTCACTCGATTTAAGACTTCAAAGAACCCTTATATGCTTCAACAAATGAACACAGCTTTCCACCATCTGACAATGAAATTCTGCAACATTAGGTTTGTTCTTTACTGTCTTGTCAAAACAAAACACAAATCTTTGTTTACACTTTTCTGCCTCACTACATGACGTGCCCCACTTTATGATATGGTTATAATATCAAAAATTCCAAGTCCTTCAAGTTCTTTGCGAATTAAGGTTCTTCACCCAATATATTTTAACAATATTGCTACTGCAATGCTGTGTCTGAAATTTCCCCAAAACGAATGTTGTATTAATGGTTAACTGTCTTGCCACCCAGAATATTTGAGATATTTAGAAAACCGTTTTCTTCTTGCGAACTCCCAGAAGACCCGAACATTTAAGAGTTTTGTTAAAAATTACGTTCAACGAAGATTCGTAAAAAATATGCAAAAACAACCATATTAGTAGTTTTCACCTTCATTTTGAGTAAGCCGAATTCATATTAGGGACAGGAACTCGTCTAATAGAATCCAGGGGGCTAACAAATTGCTCGTCTGAACATTACATCCAACTTACCCGGCCAAGATCATATCTAGATAGGAAACCTGTTTTAAATTCGTATTAGAAGGGTTTTTACCAACTTTACCAACGAGTTTCCCTTCGGAGACGTGTTTCCTGCAGCTATGAATTCGGCTGTTCACAGGTTTTAAGTTCAATTTGTAGAGATACTGCTACATGAACTACACTGCATACAGCGCGATATTATCAAATAAAACTTTTTATTGCATGGATTTCAAGACATTAAATACTGTTACTACTCTCAGGTTCAGATAATGCATTTATGATTAACGCCCTAAATAGCTAACGAGTTAAGAGTAAATCAGACGATGGGCTATCGATTGAAACATCAGCTCTTATTTTACTATCGCCGATGATAAAAACATCGTGTCTGGGTTGTTTCAAATATATCCAATACCAACTCGCCGGCAAACTTCAATAATTTTAAAAGCAATTCAGACAGAAGACAAAATGAAACCCTCTGCCGGTCCTTTTCAGTTGCCTGGGTACCGGATATCCGCGAGGGACTGGAGAAACAGGGTAGGGAACCTCTGATAGCCAGATCTGCTGACCTCATTTTCACAACCTGATTATTATGACTTAGCTCAGATTTTTCTGAAAAAAACACCATTGCCGACTTTCATGTCGTGAGGGTCTGGGTACAAGTTCCTTGATTCTTATGATTGTGAAATAAAAACCTGTATTGAAAGAAAGACCACATGGTAAATAACAAAAGCTTAAAATTAGATGCTAATCAGATCAAAAAGCGTTTGAAAATGAAACTTTTAAAGTAATGTATGGCTTCCGGCCGGACACTTGTCAGAAATGTCCGAAACCAATACGTTTCTTTGTAAATTCTTGTAACTTTAAATAGCTGTAAATCATTAACTATTGATCTAATCATTACCAAACTTTGGGGTTTTGTTATCTAAAATGTGGTCTTTCTTTCTATGTAGGTCTTAACTCGCAATCATGCGAATTAAGGGACTTGTATCCAGGCCATCCCGGTATGAAAGTTGGCACTTTCTCCACAACTTCTCTCTGACTTAGATATGCATAGCTTGCCATAAATATATCCATGCTATTTTTTTAAATAAATACACTCTCCTACCAAATACAAAATTGAGGATTTACATAGGCATCCGTAGATATAGCTCCAAGCTTCAACAATTGATAAAATTTTCACGATTGAGTATATATATAGTGAATCTCTAAATGGTTAATGGTTAACGAAAAAATCATAAACCAATTATCAAAAGAAAAGAGATGTACAGGCATTGCCATATACGGTGATTCTATTTTCAAAATGAATGTGTTGCTATTTAAACATATAAAGTTTTGAAAAAGGAGATACACGCGTAATACATAATGTATTGAAACTAATTACTTATTTGTAACGTCTTTAGCAGCTATAAACTAATGGAAAATTACTTAACTTATCAACTGTCAACTGTAAATGGTTTGACATAAGGAATCAGAGTACAATATGCTGAGTGACCGTTCAAATTAACAGTAATCCTGAAGGAGGACTTATGTCGGTGACAGACGTATCAACTACATGTGTGGTAGTCATTAGCTAAGGGAAAGTAAAGAGTCGATCGAATATTGCCTGACTGTTTAATTTCCCTTTCACTGTGATGATGAATATCACACAGGTCGGTCAAATATTGACCGACTGTACTGTTTAATTTCACTTTCACTGTGATGATGAATATCACACAGGTCGGTCAAATATTGACCGACTGTTTAATTTCACTTTCACTGTGATGATGAATATCACACAGGTCAGTCGAATATTGACTGGCTGATTAATTTCACTTTCACTGTGATGATGAATATCACACAGGTCGGTCGAATATTGACTGGCTGATTAATTTCACTTTCACTGCGATGATGAATATCACACAGGTCGGTCGAATATTGACTGGCTGATTAATTTCACTTTCACTCCTTCATACCACAAGACGCTGAACAACAGTTTAGCAGAGTTTCGTATCCACAAAGAAACAAATTCATTAAAATATGTGGCGAGTAACAATTAACTATTAGCTGCTGATGAAATGAAGATTTTTCATTCTACTTTAAAAAATATGAATAAAATGTTAAAAATCTACAATTAAAGCATACCTCTATTTACAAATTCATATCAAATTGCTTCGAAAAAGTTATTGAAATAATAAATTACTATATTAGATATAGTTTTCGAAATATATCCACAAGAGCTATAAATACAGTATAAATAATTGCAAAGTGTTTCCAACTAAAAAGGACATGAAAGCAATAGAATCTTCACAAATGCCAACAGGTCCTCATGACGTGGACGTCTGAAACAATATACACAAGAAAAAATAATTAGAATTTAGCTTCGACAATTCGTCATGTAATGAACGAGGAGAAAACTGGGTTCGAGTTGGGGCCGCAAAACACCTAGGGATTGATTGGATGGACAGAGGCGCCATATTGTCAACTGCAATATTGTTTACGAACCGGCGGTCCATCAAATCAATCCACAGATGGTTTGCGGTCCAATTCGAACCCAGTTCTCTCCTCGTTCAGAACATGGCGAATAAATAACTTTGATAAGTGAAGCTAAGAAATTGAACTCGCAAAGGAAAAACCAGCAGCTACAATTTTAGAAGCCTCTGCAAAATCCAAGCCCAGATTACCAAATCTCGTTCCATAAGTTGTTTTTTTTTTTTTTTGTTTTTTTTTTGGAAAATTTAAGTTTTGAGTAAATTCCGTTTGCAATATCCAAACTAAATCTGAAAATCTGATGTGGCTAGGTTGTATCTCACTCCATTCATCAAATTTTTGAAAAATTTAATTTCTGAACTGTAATCTCAACAATTTTCTTACAGTGAGAAGAATCTTCATATTGAATCTGAATCCTCTTTCTGAATGAGAGGACAAATGCGTTTCATTTCTCAATTCTCCAACCAGGAGCCATGGCTCAGAAAGAACGAAGCCGCAAAATTTCAATTGCCGCTGATAGTTTGCGACAAGTATAAATAGCGGCGTGTTAAGTAAATCAAGGAGATATAAGAAATGGTCACAAAGGTAATACATAATTTTATCTTTGTGTGATTGCGATAAGTGCAATTATCAAAAAGCTTGGTTTCTCATTTGACAATCCATTAGCTCAAGTGACTCATAAAATCCATATTTCACAATTCACACTCGGATATTGCAAAAGGAATATTCGTGCATTGTACCTAATTATTTTTTCTTGTGGCTATGTAAGCAATATTGAAATACAGTAAACAGCAATAACAAAAACGTCGTGAAAGAGTAATTGACACATACAGTCCATACTGAGTTAAAAGACTATTGCAACGCGTTTAAAAGGACGTGAAACAGCTGGTTAATCAAACTCTAGGTTGAAAAGATTGATTACTGTAATAAGGAAAGCACTACTTTAAAAAGCTGAAACACCTGGTTAATCAAACTCTAGGTTGAAAAGATTGATTACTGTAATAAGGAAAGCACTACTTTAAAAAGCTGAAACAGCTGTCCATAGCTACTAAAATTCAGGCTTACTAATTTTCATGGTACGTAACCATTACAGTGACTTTAAATTAGCTGCTACTACGCTTGTGCTATCTATACTTGATGATTATGATTTAAGACACATCCCACAAGCATTAACCTTATTACTTATGTTCTTTGGAACCTGGGCCTGATTGCTAGCTATGCCCAATGCCTGCTGAAGAGACCTAGAAACCTCGTAGTGAAGGCAGCTTGCCCGCTCAGGGGTAAACTCTGGCGTTTTACTACACGAAACAGCTGCTAACATATTCTAGTAAAGGCAGCTAGCCAGCTCAGGGGTAAGCCCTGGCGTTTTACAACACGAAACAGCTGCTAACATATTCTAGTAAAGGCAGCTAGCCAGCTCAGGGGTAAGCCCTGGCGTTTTACTACACGAAACAGCTGCTAATAAGAACTAGCGAAGGCAGCTGTCTGCTCAGGGATAAGCTCTGGCGTTCTAATTCATCCAGACAGCTGTCCATGGCTGCTAGCATTCAGCCTCACTAATTGTTGTTATGGTAAATTCAAGGGGTAAACCCACTAACACTGTGGCCTTAGTGCCATTATAGTCGCTTAAGCATCGCTACTAGCACGCACGTATGTGCTGTCTACAGTTTTTTGATATTTAACATTTAGCCACATCCCACAAAGATTACGTTCTCTCCATTACTTATTGTTCAATTGCAAATTTTAGTTTTTTTTATGCTTATTAAAACAAAGCTGTTAAGTCAATCCATCAAAAAAAAAAAAAAGCACGTTGAAATGTGGAATTTATTATTTTTATGTACGTGTATGACTAAAAAATTAAATACATTCAACTTTCTTTGTAACCTTCTTTTTAAGAAACATATCCAGGAAGCGATATTTTTAGAGCTCTACGACCGCGT
>JANCMA020426194.1:0-11024 GCA_024336925.2 Zoanthus solanderi
AGGACGGGCAAGGCTTCGACAGGAATTACATTTAAGACATATAGTTTTGTACAGGCGCGGATCATCTGCGTCGTAGAAATAGAGGGCGGCAAAGTAATATTCTTGTAAGGCTGATTTAAAAGAATTTACAGATGAGCAGTTAAGATTAGGGGATCTTAAATGTTAGTTTTTAAAGTTAATTGGATCGTATGCCGGATATTTTCAGACTATCAAGGATCACTTAATGTTTACAGGTTACGGTCTTGTGGTAGTTTGTAGCAGTGAAAACGAGGATCGAGCCCATATTGTTGCCGCATTGGACCAATATCGCGTACCGTCCGTACCTCATTGTCCTCCAACGGATGAAATTTGTGATTACCTCAAGAGGAAGCTCCAGCAGTCAGCTTGTCCAAAACATGGAGACTTTTATGGAGAGAAATTCCCATGGACACCAGCTTCTTCCGTTGATAAAGAAAAGTAAGCTCACAGTTTTTGGTAAATGGTGGGCCATCTTATTGCACGGGGGATGGACCCTCCTTAAATAATTTTAGATGGAAAAGAACTCAAACGTAATCAATTCATCTCAAGTTTGAGACCTTTATGATCCTTGACGTATGTAATGTTAGTTTTTAAGCAGGAAAAGACGTATCTCATTCTTAATGTTGCAGGGAAGGTTGCTAGCAAGAGGATTAACTATAAATCAGATTTAACTGATTATCTATTTATTAATAAGCTTCCTAATCAATTTAAAAAAAAGTGCAATAAAATAATAATAATAATAAAAACTATTTGGCAGGGTCACTTCAACAGCTTGCGCCAATTACTGTGTGCCCGAAATTTAAAAGTTTTTTTTTTAAAGAGAACTTAATATGAAATCAATAAGAACAGTTAATTGGTTTGTTCAGATATCTTTTGACATTGCACTTAGGGCAGATAGTTTTCCATGTTCGCGGATTGTCCTCATTATATGTTTTGCTGGTAGTGGAGTAATTATGTTTCAACAAAAGGTTTTTAAATTGACCGAAAGACAATTTAGTGTCACGGAGTTCAGGGGGAAATGAGTTCAAGATTCGGAATGACCTGTTAATGAAAGAGTATGGGTCATGGGCGGATCTTGTTGACGGGAATGTTCTAAACAGGTAGGAAGAGTCTTTTCAGAAATTAGTACATTCCTGTTGATAGCCTGAAGAAGAATGGGATATTGAGGTATTCATGCCAGTAGGATAGGGGTATAAAGTTTGACAGAATGAGACTTTCTTTATAGGTTTCGTAGCAAATATACGGAAGATTTAGATTGAACTTTGTTCCGCGACGTTGTATGCGTAGATTACCTTGGAATGCCCCGAAATTTGAGGAGATTTGATGCATTTTTAAATGTTGATGTCGTCTGTGAATGAAGCGATGTTAGAATCCTTAAATCCGTCAGTCAGAAACGAGAAAGAGCGTTGCACAAGGATCGAATCCTGTGGGACGCCTAAAGCCACGGGTAGTTGTTTAGTAGCACCGAGAACGGTTACTCTTTGCCTACGGTTTGGAAGATATGAACTGAACCACTTCAGAAGGTTACCGTCGTTATTGAAAGAGTTTTTCTATCAGGACTGAGTTATTGACCTTATCAAAGGCCTTAGGCATGTCTAGGTAAATAATATCAGTCTGTTTTCCGGAGTCTAAATGGTATCCTATGTAGTGATGAACTTCAGTTAGCTGTGTCACACAAGACTTCCCGGGAATAAATCCGTGCTGGGCTTGATTAATTAGTAGTTTGCATTGGATATTATTATTAAGCACGAGTATGGGAGTATCCTAAAATTCTGTTTCTTCATGCAAAACAAACACCACCAAAAACCAAGACAACTGCCACGTTGAAATTTTTATTGTTATTATGGTTACCTTGCTATAAGCCAGGTAATCCATAATGTCATCATGCATATCTGAAATAGTGTCCGTAAATTCACTCCCATAACCCTTTGCGCCCTGGGGCAATCAAGTTTGCAAGATGGCTTCTCGTGGTGAAAAAATTTGGGGTGCCATTACCGCCAATATTTAGCTACTGGTTTCATTTCATTTCAAATGGAGCTTGCAGTTTATTAAATGGTGCTCTATTTATTCGATTTAAAATGGAGCCATTTATAATCCTTACTTAAACTATGGAAATGTTTTTATGCAGCTTTCTAGTTTTTTTTATGCAGTAATTTATTTTGTTAAATGGTGCTTTAAAATATGGAGTCGTTTTTGTGCAGCGTTTTTATGCAGCAGTCTGATGACAACTCGCGCCTGAGGCACGAGCTGGCTTGAGGCTTACTGATCGCCATGCCACTCATATCACAGTTGTAAAGTAACATGGCGGTTGATCTAGAGAATGCAGCACATATTCTTGGTCGTGCTGCATCCCGTCTTGGTCATTTGTCCACAACTTCATCTTCCACATCCACATTGCATTCTTCTACTGGGTCTTCACGGAGCAATGTCACAAAAGAATTAAGAACTCTTTTCCGAACCACTTTGCCTCCTCCTCTGCAGCCAATCCACGTGCTCCAGCAAGATTTGATTCACTTTGACCGAGCAATTGGAAGCTTGTAATTAACCTATTGTTTTCTGGTCCGTGGCGTCAGAAACAGTATAAAAGAATGAAGATCGTGTTCTGTTTCTTTGATTGTATCTGTTCCATTTTCTTTTAAAATATGATAGCCAGGTTTGTTTTAGGTGTTTGCAGCAAGGTAAAAGGTAAAGAAAAGATAATATCGTTTCATGTATCACCTTCGGCCAGAAACAATGAAACTAAGGCGTTGATAGATTCAGAGCACAGGATAAAATTATGGCAGTGTACGATTTTCAAAGGATGATTCTTCTGCCCCGGACTTAAATCAGTGAATATGACAAAGATTGATTAAAGACGATGCTGTATTGTGCCCGTGCCTTGATTTAAAAAGGAAGCAGAAACAAACCTATGATCATGGACATAGCCTTGAGAATTACGAAGCTTAGGTAAGCTGTTTCTGGTATATTTTATTCTGATATGTATGCTCTCTATGCTGTAATGAAACTTTGGAGTTTTTCAAAATATCAAATAACAATTACAATCACTTTTCCTTCAATTCAATAATTGAAATTTAGAACTTTTAATAATTTCTGTAGGTTTTAAATTTTGTCGCATTGTTTTGTGTACATTCCGTAATTTTTCTGCTCGTAGTTGCTCGTTTTATTGACAATTGTCTTTAATAATCCAAAATAAGTTTGTTAAAACTATTGCCAGGACCAGAAAAAAAAAAAAAACTTTGGTCCACTAGTACTCGATTATTGTAATAAGATCAAGCCTGAATCCTGTTGTACTACTACTTCTTCCTCTGTACTGACCAGATCGTATTTATGGAATTTTAAGAGCAGCATATTCAAGACTTAAAAAGAAAAAAGATCAACCATCTGACAAAGGAAACAAAAAGGAGAAAGACAACAGGGCAGGAAAACAAAAGGACACATTTCTTCCAAGTTTGAGAAAGCCAGGCAAGAACCACTACAAGGTGGTGGATTGCTAAATATTTCGAAAATAAATTATTTTAGGCCAATCAATGATACATTGAATTTCTGTAGGAAAGGTTTTTGTGTCAAAAGATTTATGAATCGAAAGTTCCAGAAATTTTGTCTCAGTTATAATTAACAGACATCACTCATATGCGACTTGATTAAAATTCTGTTGAAGTTTAATCAAATGATAATAATTAAACAATAATAAAATAGGGTTATTATCAGAACTTCCACAAAAATGGCTTTTCAACTGATATCTGTCCATCTACAATTATAATAATGTTTTAGTAATAAAAAGTAGGGGACTGGGACGACTGTCATGGCGAACAGACGCGAGTAATTTGGCTCTGAGAAAATAGTCTTATTTTGTTGGTTAGAAATGCCGGTGGCCGTCGGAAAAAAAGATCCCGTGGAAATAGTAGTAGCTCTGGCTCAGGGCTGCAAGAAAAAGTTCAAAAACCGGCCACATGGCAGAGGAATCGACAACAGAGGAGCAAAAATTGCTCGATAATTTCAAAATGTTAAGAGATTCAATTGAACTGTTAAGAAAGGATGTAGGAGAAGGTATTTCAAAAATACATTCTGATATGGACATTTTAATATATGAATTAAAATCGGACATGGCGATTCTTAAGGAAAAAAATAAGGCAATTGAACATAGTGTTGAGTTTACACAAGCTGATGTTCAAGAATTGAGAGAAGATGCTATTATCAAAGAAAAGAAAATAGAAAATCTACAAAAACAAACAGAAGAGTTCAGTAAGAGAATGGAGGAGTTGGCAAAGAGATTGAAAGAAGAAGAAGAAAAGAATACGAACCTGGAGCAATACACTAGGCGCGAAAACTTAAGATTTAATAACATTCCAGAAGTGGAAAGAGAGGATTGCAAAGCTCTAGTGTATGATATTATTGACAGGGATCTTGAAATAGAATGATACAACATGTATCAGATTCCACGCGGTACATCGGGTAGGGAAAAAAACACAAGGTAGAACACGACCGATTATTGCTCGTTTTGCTTGTCGTGAAGATCGTGACAACGTCTTGGAAGCGAAAAAAAAGTTAAAACACTCTGCCGTTTACAAAGATGGGTACATAACAATCGATTATGCTCAAGCTATCCAAAAGGAAAGAAGCGTTCTAATCAAGGCAATGCTCAAGGCTACGAAAGACAGAGGACTTACGGACGCACGGGTTATCGACAGAACTCTTATTATTAATAACCAGAAATATACTATCAAAGATATTCCCGATTATCTTAAATGAGCTGAAAACGCTGCGTGAAAATATTTAAAGGTAATCTAGTCCATATGGATATGTATGTATATATATTTATTATATCTTTATCTTTTTCAAAACTATTTTGTTTTCTTTCAACTAGCTTATATCTTTTTATCTATCTATTTATTTATTTTTATTTCTTGCTGAAGTAATTATATCAACTTTTTTCATAAATCAAGCAAAATATGTCGGTAAATGTCTGAACCAGTGATAGAATTTCATCTTAAAAATGCAATCGTACTTACTAATTACATGCAAGTTTGTAAAGCAAAAGAACCTTTTTCGCTTTGTTTGAAATGGCACATCCAAATCCCTGGAGGAGTGTTTTTTTAAACTTTTTGTCTTTAAAATTATTTTTTTATGTTATGGACGTATTTGTTTTTGTTTTATACTTTCTTTTGTTTTACATAATTCATTTGTGTGTAATGTTTGTATTTGTGTGTTAAACGTGACTGCGAGAAGGATTTTTGTCCCAATACATCCTATGCATCATGACACTTAAATGCATTTCATTAAATATTAGGGGTATAAATAAGACGATTAAACGTAGAAAACTGTTTCGGTACTTACACAATAATAAATTCGATGTTGTATATTTACAAGAGACGTATTGCAGTAAGGGGTTGGAAGATGTCTGGCGAAATGAATGGGGCGGCAAGGTTTTATACGCTCATGGCTCAAATCATAGCAGAGGTGTTATGATTCTGTTTAATCCAAATGTAGATGTTGAATTTCAAAAAACTATTGTTGATTGTAATGGTCGTTTTATTATCACTCAAGCACTAATAGAAAACAGTTCTTTCTGTTTTATAAATTTATATTTACCAAATCTCCAATCGCAGCAAGTGCAGTTTCTAAATTGCTTACAAGACAAACTACGGGAGTTCGCCGTTGAAACTTCGTGATTGGCGGCGATTTTAATTGCCCCATTAGCGATCTTGATAAATTTGGAGAGAGGGACAACAGTGCAAAATCCAATACTATCCGGGCCATTAATGAAGTCTGTAACAATTTTACATTAGTAGATATCTGGAGACAGCAACACCCTGAATGTAGACGATATACTTGGAGTAATCCCTCGGGGAAGATAAAATATCGACTAGATTATTGGTTAATTTCGCAACGCCTAAGCTCACAAGTTGAAAAATCAGACATAACAGCATATTATCAAAAAGATACAGACCATGAAGCAGTTACAATTAACATTAAGCCAGCAGAGTTTGATCAAAGAAAACGTGGCCCCGGTTTTTGGAAGCTAAATAGCTCCTTGTTAGAAAATGAAGAGTTCGTAATCAAACTAAGATTTTACATCAAATACGCAGCGGAAAAACACAAAGAAATTATAGACAAAAGGTTATTCTGGGAAATGATAAAAATGGAAATTCGCACATTTTCTATACGCTTCTCTAAAAGAATTGCAAAAAAGAAAAGACAAAAAGAGCTTGACCTTTTACGCGAATTAAATAACTTAAAAAAACAATGTGACCAAAATCCTGATGATCATGAAATTTTAAACAAAAGTAAAATTATAAGCGCTAAGCTTGATAAAATAGCAGAAGAAAAAACCAAAGGCTCGATAGTACGAAGCAAAACCAGATGGTATGAACTTGGTGAAAAAAACTCAAAATACTTTTTTCATCTCGAGAAACGTAATCACAACAAAAGCCACATTACTCACTTAAAGACGACACCAAACTCTACAGTTGACGATCCCTAAGACATATTAGATGAAATCAAAAATTACTACTCGAAATTATATTCTTCTAATCAGACCAATGTTATTAACCCTAAGTTCTTTGATTCAGGTAGCTTTCAGAGTTTATCTAACGAACAACGAGAAATGTGTGAAGGGCTGCTGACTGAGGACGAAGCTTGGATAGCAATAAAATGCTTTCCAAACAATAAAACTCCAGGCTCTGATGGAATCATTGCCGAATTCTATAAAACCTTCTGGCATGATATCAAAAAACCGCTCATAGAATGCTTAAATGATGCCTTTCTGAAAGGCGAATTGTCGATCACACAAAGACAAGGAATAATATCTTTAATTCCCAAAAAAAAAGAAAGAAAGATCCATCTTGGGTAATTGGAGACCTATCTCCTTACTCAACACGGACTATAAAATAGCTACAAAATGTATTGCCAAAAGACTTGAAAAGGTTTTACCTATTTTAATTGCAAATGATCAAACTGGCTATGTGAGAGGCAGATATATCGGAGAAAATGTACGACTAATTTCGGATATCATCGACTATTATGAAAAAGTAGGAATCCCGGGTATCATTATTTTTTTAGACTATGAAAAAGCTTTTGATACAGTGGAGTGGACTTATATCCAAGCTGTTTTAGATAAAATGAATTTCGGCCCAATGTTGAAAAAATGGTTCAGTACTTTTTACAAAAACATTTCTAGTTGTGTTATTAATAATGGATATACTACTGGATTTTTTCGCCTACATCGAGGTGTTCGACAAGGATGCCCTTTGTCCGGGCTTCTGTTTGCCCTAGCTCTTGAACCCCTAGCGCATTCAATTCGTAAAAACGACAAGATTAAAGGACTAAGGCTAGGCGACAAAGAAATAAAGCTTTCGTTATACGCAGATGACACCACAACATTTCTGCGTGACGAAGCTTCGGCACACGAGTTATTTAATTTGTTAGTGGAATTTAGCGCCTGCTCTGGTTTAAAAATAAATAAGTCAAAGTGCGAAGGATTAAGGCTTGGTTCAGAAAAGAATAATGTGAATAGTGCGTCCTTTGATATTAATTGGCCAGAACACTCTGTTATTGCACTTGGTATTGCCTTCTCTTGCTGTAAAGACTTTTGCGAAAAACTGAATTTCTACGATAAATTGAATAAGCTAGAAAATGTACTCAACTTATGGTCAATCAGAAGCCTCTCCCTAATAGGCAGAATAAATGTAGTAAAAACCCTCGCGATCTCCAAACTTGTGTACAATTCTTCCGTTCTTACGCCACCAAAAGATTTTGCAAAAAAAGTAAATGAAAGGATTTTTAAATTCATTTGGAATTACAAACCAGATAAAATAAAACGAAACACGCTAATTCGTCCCCTTTGTAAAGGTGGACTGAATATGGTAAACTTCGAGATGTTAGAGAAATCTTTGAAAGCTGCCTGGGTTAAACGCTTAGCTGATAGTCCGGACAACTCCAATTGGAAGTCCGCTTTCCTCGAATCCACTAAGGCGGTTGGAGGCACACTAATTTTGCAGTGTAATTACAACTTCAAAAATTTATTAAGACTAGATCTTCCACAATTTTATAAAGATGTTTTAGAAACATGGCAAACACTTCAGTCACATGAACCAAAAGAAGCAAATGACATTAAAAAGGAATTAATTTGGAACAACCAGTTCATTACAATTGATGACAAATCCTTCTTCTTTAATACTTGGCATAAAAGTGGGGTAAATCAAATAGCAGACCTCCTTGATGAAAACAACAAATTCCTTACCTTCAATAAGTTCTGCGAAAAATTCCAAAGCATCAAAACTAATTTTTTAATATACAACAGTGTAATTGATGCTATTCCAACTTGCTGGAGAAAATCTCTATTATCGCCCACCCATATCGAGCATATCCCTAATTATGCCTTGCCGCCACAAAAAGTTTCGGCAAAAGCCTTCCGATCATTACTTATTGAAAGATCTTCCCGCCCCTCTGCAACAGACACAAGGATAGCTAACTTGGGTTTAGACCTAAAAGCAGTTTACTTATTACCCTTTAAAATTACAATTGAAAACAAACTCAGATGCTTCCAGTTTAAAATTATTCACAACATAATTCCATCTAATCTAAGACTCTGGCAAATGAAAATTAAGCCTTCGCCTGTCTGCAACCTTTGTAAAAACTCTGTAGGCACAATCGAACATCTATTCTGGAACTGCGAAATAGTTATGCCCTTTTGGAAAGAAGTGCTAAAGTGGTGGAATCAAAAACGTGAGGAAAACATACAAAATATTAAAGCAGTTGACGTTTTATACGGATTCAAACCTGAATCATCAAAACTGTTCGCTTTTAATCATTTTGTTCTAATTGCCAAATACCATATATTTACATTCAAGATAGCAGAATCCCCTCCTTCAATGCAAGTCTTTCTAGCGTTACTAGACGACAAAGTTCGAATAGAAGCAATCGCCACAAAAAATAATAGAATTACTGAATTTAAAATGAAATGGAAATCCCTATCGCAATCCTTTTAAAGCACAACATATATACTGTACTGTACATTGTATTATTTTGTAATTATTTTATTGTATATTGTCAATAAATAAATAAATTAATAATAAAAAACAAAAAAAAGTATTCATAGCCTCCTCTGCAGGCATCTTTTGAATTCTACTGTTATTTTGGACTTTGCCAACAGCAATCTGCTCTTGAACGAAGGCTCGAAGAAGTGCTGAGGATACCATGAACAGAATCCAAAAACCGAAAGATGCCATGCACTAATATCTTCACATGCACAAGGGTCATGAATCCGACTGTTTCTTTGGGCAAATCAAAGGCTCTTAAATGAAGGCCCAGAGAAGTGCCAAGGATACCATGGGCAGAACCCAAAAACCCAAAAGCTAACATGCACTAATACCTTGACGAACATGGGGCTCATTGAGATTGTTGAGGTTAGATCTGTTCTTGCTACGCTTGGGCAGTTATGTATAAGTTAAATAAATTCTTTTTTTATAAGTAATTTATAACCAACATTCAAACATTGCACCAAGTTGTAAAAGATTGAAACTCAATTCAGAAAAAACGCTGAAATGAATATGACAATTTATGCAGTATTATGATTGGGGCAAATAAGAAACCAAGACAATTTCAAATGTATAAATACAATAAGATTTCTAGAGATTTGTTCAATGATCGATTCTAACTCATATAGATTACAGATTTGTAATAATCATATCTTAACTTTTTTTTCACAAAAACTTTTGCATACTATAATTTTTATTAAACCAACTGTTTGCTGGTTTACTAATTTCTGTTTTAAAATACTGTATCCATGCAAGAAATTTTTAATTAAAAATATGATTTATTAATAATTAAAATATTTTAATTCATACACATTTTGTGAAAATTTGTAGTCTAGTTAATACACACAAACATCAAGGAAAGAAATTTTAAAATATACATTCAACAGTCACAATCACGTTTCGGAATGGTACTACAGATTGCATTTTTTGACAAGGGAAGTAGAACTACCAGTTTTAGAATTGTAAACAAAAACACTCCAATTAACTGAAAGATGTATAATCTTTCAAAAGAAATGGATGGTAAGATCAGAGCTGAAGGAAAGCAAGTAACTCTCGGTTTCAAGAAAGTACAAGACGACTATTGGGCATTAAGTGATTCATCTCAGCTGATTACAGTTAAGGGTCGATCTTTGCTGTCAAAACTCAAACTGATCGATACAAATCACTATCGTTCTTTGTTAGACAATACGGTTATAGTTGATATGAGTTGCTTTAAACAATAAGAAGCTTGAAGAAAGACTCAATGAGAAACTTACGTTTAAATCTTTATCAAAGCTGCCTGCTGCTTTAGTATTACAAGGAAGATGAGCAATCCAGTTGAATGGATTGAAGAATAAACACATTCAGTTAAACTTGATTTTTTACCCACCACTCAGATAGTTTGTCCATTTCAACAATGTTCCCTCCATCATAGCCATGATCAAACAATTTCAACTCGTTCTACATTTTCTGATTCAGCTACATATTTTTAGTTCAATAATTTTTGTATGATACTACAGTGTACTCCAACTTCCTCTTCGACCGCCATCTTGTTTCTTTTGTTGATTTTCTCGAGGCATCATGGGTAATGTTTTGACGTCCCAACCAAGGCGGGCGGAACGTTTTGGCAAGTGGTGTGGGGCGGCTATAAGAGGCAAATGGAAGATAACTAGTCGAATAGTATAGCATTTTGTATTTGATATCTTTTATGTGAAACTACTCCGTTAATATGGATGACTCAGGTAGCGGCTGCGAGGAAAACTAGGTGTTGTATGGTGCAATCAGGTCACAACGCCCAAATTACGCATGCGTTTGCAAAAGCTCGACCCCCCCTTCCTCCCCCTCCCATTCCCCCTCACCGACTCGTTACCTACCGGCACGAATAACAGGGCCATAGCAGGGCAAAAAATTCTGGGGTTTGTAAGCTTATCTGTTCTTGGCTCTTAAGTTTATGAAAGTGATGTGAACACATTTTGCTGTAACAACTAAGCC